>JAQZBX010040222.1:0-22748 GCA_029593785.1 Cabassous unicinctus | reverse complement strand
GGGAGGCCCGGGTTCGCGTCCCGAGGCTTCCTTGTGAGGGCACACCGGCCTGAGCGGTGTGGTGGGCTGATGCAGCAACCTCACAGCAGGAAACGGGTGTGGCGCAATGGATGGAGCACCCGTTTACCATATGAGAGGCCCCGGGTTTACTTCCCGGAGCCTCCTTGTGAGGGCAGGCCAGCTCGCGGGGTGCCGTGGGCTGGTGCGGCAAGACCTCACAGCAAGGGGGAGATAAGCAGACACAGAGAAGACACGCAGCGAATGGACACAGCAGCACAAGCAGCAAGGGGGGGATAAATAAATAAAATAAATAAATCTTTAAAAAAAAAAAAAAAAGACACTAAGCAAACTGTGAGAAAATGGGGGGAAAAGTATACTCCCAGGAAAATAAAACTCAAACTAGATCATCTGCGCAGCATAATGTGAAATCAAAGAAACATTGAAAATGCAATGAGATAAGGAAAGGTCATGTAAAGACTGGGGAGGACCGTCCTTGAGCAAGTGCATAGTTGTTGATGGGAATATGAAGCTGCCAAGAGATATGAACCTTACTTTATTTCTTGAAATTGTTATGAATTCCTAAAGACCAATTGTGGGCTAGAATGACTGTTCAGAATCTCTGGGAGCCCGAGACACAAATGGAGTCTGTGACCTCTTTCCTAAGGGCTTCCATCAGGGACTCACAAGAAAGATTGGGGGTAGGGCAGAGCAGGAGTCCCTACAGATACTTCTCCATATTCCAGGTACTATATCAACACAAAGAAGTGATTGGCTGTGGTTGGGGACAGGCATAAAGCCTACCCATATCCTGGACCCTTCTCCAATACAAAGCAAAAGTTATCTGTCACTGAAGAAGGGGAAAGACACATGCCCTGTCCTTGAACTTGACTTGCTTTGCCATGAGGTAAAAGCTGACTCCCTCAGAGCCAGAACCTCTCCCATTCCCTATCCTAGGCAAAGAGCAGCTGTTCCTGGGGAAGTGGCAAAAATACATTTGTGCCTAGAACACTACTTTCCACAAGGCAGTGCTCTGCTGTCACTTGGGGAGGGGCAAGAAACTCACTCACACCCAATATTCCCCACCTTTACAAGGCAGAGTTTAGTTTACAAGACATTAGGGGAGAGGTGGGAGATCTGCCTGTCCTGTCCAAGTGCACTGAGGAACAGGCAGGAAGGCTGAGGAAGCTGTCGTCTGAGGAGCAGGTGTAAAGGCCTGCCTAAGACAGAGGGTGGAGTGAGTGAAATCAGATACTGCCCTTGTTCCCACTATAAGGCTTGCACGGAATGACAAGAAATGCCCGAAAAGGAGCAAGAGCCTGGGAACAGAGTCTCTCTGTGATGCAGATGTGCACAGTCTGCTGAAGGCTGAGGATGGTGCAAAACCGCTGAGAAAAACCCTCCAAGACGCCAAGCCCCACACTAGCCCAAGGTAAAGGAAGCCAACACTGGAGCGTATCCATTTGCAAAAAGAACTAACCTCGACTTTTACCTAAGTATGTACAAAATTTGGCTCAGAATGGATCATTCACCTAAATGGATATGCTAAGACTATAAAACTCTTAGAAGAAAAAATAAATAATTTTTGTAACTTAGCAAGAAGACAACCCAAAGAAAATATAAGAATGACAAATAAGCACACAAAAGATACCCATCACTGCTAGTCATTAGTAAAAAAAGCAGTTTTTAAAACCACAGGGACATACACACAATAACAAAACCATTAAAATTACTACATAGAAAGACCAACAATTTGACAAGGATGTGGAAAAGAAACTGAAACTTTCATTTATTGCTGGGCAGAGTATAAAGTAGTACAGCCACTTTGAGAAAAGTTTGGCAGTTTCCTGGCAGGTGAATATAAATTTACTATATGAGCCAGCAATTCCACTCCTAGGTATTCACCCAAGAGAATAGAAAACATGTGTGAATTGTAGCAGATTTAGTCATAAAAACTGTGAAATGTAAACAACCCAAAATTCCTTCATCTGGGGAGTGGATAAACAAATTGTGATTTGTCCAAAAATGGAATACTATTCAGAAATAAAAAGGATATATATATAACAAGATAGATAATTCTTGAAAGCATTGCACTAAGTAAAAATGCCAAGCACTGTACAGTATAATTCTATTTATATAACCTTCTAGAAACTTCAAAACTAGAGGAACAAAAAACAGATCAGTCCAGTGGTTAGGGGTGGAGGACAGGAGGACAAGAGGAAACTTCTGAAGTGATGAAAATTCTGATCTTTAATGGGGTGGCTATTATACAAGTGTGACATTTGTCAAAACATGTAAATCAACATATTTGAATACAAATTATGTCTCGATTAAAAAAAAGAAAAACAATAAAACCTTCCCAAGTAACATTAAATCTTGTCCAGCCTGGATTAAGAACCCCTGCAATAGTCAAGCAAAAGATGTTCCATTTGTACATAAGTAGAAGTTAATGATCATCTAGCTAAACTTGAAAGTTCTTGGTCAAAAACCAAAAACTGTTGTCGCTGGGAGATCAACCAGGTGCATCCTGGTCCCAAAAAGTCTATTCAACTTAAGGAAGTAGGTGTGACATCTTACATATTTTCCCAAAAGGATTATGAAGGAAATTGTGCCTACAGGATGTGAAATTGCTTAGAAAAACTATAAAGACTAAAGGTTAGCAGAAAAACATTTGGGGTTGGTTGATGAGGTCCTCATAGAGAAATAACAAGGTTTTGGATAGAATTAAACTTCCTTAGTTTTGTTCTTTGATAATATATTTTATATTATCCTGGGTCAAGTTTCCACCCAGTCTAATTTGGGTTGTGTATGTGTGTGTGTATGTGTTTCCTTGAAGGTTTTGCTAAAACTCTTCATAAGTCTTGCTTTCTTTTCTTCTTGTAACCCCTGAAAATGGAAATAGTAGTGAACCCCCAAAGAGTAGCTCTTTGATTTAGTTTCAGTTATGAAAAAAACCTATATAGTAGGTATGTAAGGTAAGTTCTTACCCTAGGTTGGCTTTTGAGCTAGGAAGTGGGGGGAGGAATTCTAAGTATCTGTTGTAATTGTTCTCCGATGAGAGACACTTAAGCTTCTTGATTACAAAATCACCTTCTTGAGTTCCTGTTAGAGTTGGTTTAAGCAGAACACATTTAACTAGGGACACGATATGGCTGCATGTGATTACCAAAGAATGCTTAGGTGGAAGAATTTATTATGCATGTATTTTACTGTGCAAAAAAAATTCCTTTTTAATGGTACCCAGTGGACTATAAATATCACTTGCAGTGAAATGTAGATTTGTACACATAGGTATCTTACCACATCCCAGAAGTAATTTTCAGGTTTCCTTTAACCCATGTCCCCATTTTTTACATCTGTGCTATGTATTTTTTTTTTCTTTTAGAAATATCTTATCTGTTTTGCTTATTGACTTTAAGATAAATTCAAATTCTAGATTCATTAAAGAGGCACCTGCCAACTCTAAGATCCATGAACATAGAAAATAAACCCTAATAAAATAAATATTTTCATGTTAAGTGAAAGAAGCCAGTCGCAAAGATTATCTATTGTATGAATGAACTTATATGAAATAACCAGAATAGGCAAATCTATAGAGACAGAAAGCAGATTATTGTTTGCTAGGGGCTGGAGGGAGAGAGGGAAATGGACAATGACTGCCTAATGGGCCCAGGGTTGGCTATGGGAGTGGTGAAAACGTTTTTGGACTAGACAGAATTGATGGTTGCACAACATCATAAATGCACTAAATGTTACTAATGGTAAATTTCATGTTTTGTGTATTGTACCAAATTTAAAACAAATAAACTGAAAAATAAATAAACGTTTTCAATGAAATTGTATCTAAATCAGCAAAGGTATGAAGAGAAAATTTTTCTGAACTAAACATGAACTTTCAGATAGATTTAAAAATTTCGGTGACTGTATATGATGTACACTTTTATATCACCTTGAAAACATGATCTCGGGGATTATTTACATTTGATATTTTATTCAGGACCCTCAAACTGTCTTTTTAGATTGTTTGGCAAAACCATTAAATATATATATGATTATATTTTGTAATATGAATGCCAGTTTAATCACAAGATATCTTTGTTTCTCTTTTTCTCTTTGGTGGGTCCTAATTTTAGCGTAGAATGAGTAGAATGAGAAAAGGATTTTGCTGCATCAGAATCTATGCCTATTAGTCATTACTAATAAACATAGCCATTCTTTATTAATGTCATCAGATGTTCTGAAGTAACTTAGAGGTCTTCAACAACCTCATTTTTAACAAAAAAATATATTAACTCATCCACATTTGGAAAATGTGCTGTAATGGCAATGATGTTATATTCCATTCTCTACCATCACACAACATAGGGCTATTGACAAATAGTGTATTTTTTTTTTTATGTTTGGCCCATCTATGTTTATAATCTGCAACACTAAAAACAGATTAAGAGCCTGACTTAAGAGAGTCATTTAGAAAAGACCATGGTACACTGATAAAATGGAATACCACAAAGTCACCAAAAGGAATTCAAAAGATCCATACTTATAGTTCATTGCATATTGCAAAGTGAGAAAATCAGTTTATAAAACTATATATATATATATATATATATATATATATATACATAATACCATTTGGGTAGAAAAAAATGTGCCACAGGCACATGAGTGTGTACGGATTCACAAGAAGAATATTTAAAAAAAACAAACACCAGGTTGTTAATAGTGATCATCATTTGGTTGCATTCTAGGTGATATTGTCTTCTTTTACAGATTTATATGTTCTCATTTTTGTGATGAGCACAAACTACCTGTATAATCAAAAATAAATATTTAAAACTCATTAAAACCTTCAAGTCAGATTGTTGGATAAAGGAAAATAATGAGAAACCAAAATTTACTTTCCATACAAAAAGCCATCCTTTTAATCTGTAAGTACTAGACTATGCTGAATGTTTTAGCAAGATAATGCTGTTTGCATAGCTAATTAATTTGATAACAAAGCACAATAAATATATAAGTTTGAATAGCAAAGGTCGTTTAATGATATATTAGCATCAGAGTACCCTCCATGTGTTTTCTGGGTAGTATCACAGAATATTAACTATGACTAGACCCTTGCCCACTATGACCCAGGAAGCTATCTGTTGTTTAAAAGCAAGGCACAACTCCTACTTGAAATACAAGTTTATATGGAAGAAATAATAGTAGCAATAATAATAGTAATAATAAAAGAAGTTTATTGCTTTCCTATGTACCAGCACTGTTCAAAATATTTTTCATGTAAAATCCATTTATTCTTTACAGCAACACTATGATGTAATATTATTACTATTCCATTATTCAGATGAGAAAAGTGGGGAAAATAAATATTAAGCAATTTATCCAAATACTTTGAATGCATGAATAGCAAAGAAGAATTCAAACTTAGGCAGCCCAAATCTGTGTTCTTAACCACCATGTTATACTACTTCTCAACAGAAACTTAATGGACTCTTAACAGAATAATATTCACATGCAGGAGTTCCAGGAAGATGGCATCAGAGTAGGCAGGCAGGGCTCAGCTCTCTCATAAAAACAATGGAGAAAAAGCCAAAAACTCTCCAAAGGACCTGTTTTGGGGGTCAGCAGACCAGGACACTGCTGCACAACCCCCAGGAGCAGGAGGGACAGAGAGACAAAGAACCCAAAACAACAAACATGAGTTACTAAACCCCTGTTGTGGCCAAGAAGGGCACCCCTCTACCACCCTCAAGACATTGAGCCTGGATAAAACCCCTGGCTCAATGCAGCCAACTGAGAGGGGAACAGATGTCTTTCTCCCTGTCAGCTTTTACAAGGGAAGAGGGAGGGTGCATCAGAAGGAGAAGAGTGGTTTCTCTTTAGTGAATTAAGCTGGCAAAGCCCACTTTGAATCACAGCTCTGGCCAGACCAGAAAGACCAGAAAGAAGAGGTTGAAAGAAGCATCTCTGTGGAAAAGTTTGCCAGTAAGCAAAGCACCATCTGCTAGCCAGCAAGGAAATTGCAAGGAGAAAAACTGCTCTTAGGTCTCTCTTTAGCTCCAACTCCTAGGAAAAAATCTGTACCCTATTAGTGAGTCACTGACCTGATTTTAATAATTTAAGCTGGATAATTTTAAAAACTCAGAATAATTTGAACCAAAAATCAAAGAAGAGCTGTGAGAAAAGAAAAAAAAAAATACTAGGCAAGAGAAGGAAACTGAGCATCAGAGTGAATTCACCAACATATTCAGATGCCTAAACATCAGCAAAAATTTACAACCCTACTAGGAAACAGGAAGAGATGGCCCACCCAGAGGAACAAACCAAATATCCTGATGAAACATTAATCAATGATAATCACATAAATTTCCTAAATCAATTCAAAGAATTGAAGGAAAATATGACTAAAGAGATAAAAGATATTAAGAAGACACTAGGTGAGCATAAAGAACAGTTTAAAAGCTTGCAAAGAAAAGTAACAGAGTTTATGGGAGTGAAAGGCACAATGGATGAGATTAAAAATACATTAACAGCACATAACAGTGGATCTGAATTGCTCGAAGACAGAACTAGTGATTTCAAGGAAAGAATATTTAAACTGGAAAAGACAGAAGAACAGAAAGAGAAAAAATGGGAAAAATGGACAGGGTCTCAGAGGGTTGAATGACAACATGAAACTAACAGACATAAATGTAATTGGTGTCCTGGAAAAAGAGAATGGAAAAGGGACAGAAAAATATTTGAGGGAATAGTGACTGAAAACTTCCTAAACTTTATGAAAGACATAAATATCAACATCCAAGAATGAAAATGCACCACTAACAGAATAAATCTGAAGAGACATACTCTGAGATACCTACTATTCAAAATGACAAATATTAGAGATAAAGAGAAGATTCTGAAGCAGCAAGAGAAAAGCAAAGCATCAGATACAAGGGAACCTTGATAAGATTAAGTGCTGACCTCTCATCAGAAACCATGGAGCCAAGAAGAAAGTGGTAAGATGTATTTAAAGTACTGAAAAAGAAAAGCTGCAAGCCAAGAATTCTGTATCCAGCAAAACTGTCTTTCAAAAATGAGGATGAGTTCAAAGTCTTCACTGACAAACAAAAACAGACAGTATTTTATCAAAGAACAGAATTACAGAAACACTAAAGGGAGTGCTACAGCCTGAAAAGAAAAAACAAGGGCAAGAGACTTGGAGCACAGTGTAGCAATGAAGATTCGTAGGAAGGGTAAATTAAAGGGTAAAAAGAGAGACAATAGCAAGATATCACAATAGAAAGCCAAAGAACAAAAAGGACAAAGTAAGTAATGCCTTTATAGTAATAATATTGAATATTGATGGCTTGAACTCCCCAATCAAAAGATATAGACTGACAGTATGGATTAAAAAATATGAGCCATCTATATGCCGTCTACAAGAGACTCAACTCAGACGTAAGGGCACAACCAGGTTGAAAGCAAAAGGTTGGAAAAAGATAATCCATGCAAAGAGTAACCAAAAAAGATCTGGAGTAGTAATACTCATATCGGACAAAATAAATTTTAAATGCAAAACTGTTATAAGAGATGAAGATTATTATATATTAATAAAATGGGCAATTCATGAAGAAGAAATAACTATAATAATTATTTATGCACCTAATCTCAGTGTCCCAAGATAGATGAGGAACACACTGACAAAAATGAAGGGAGAAATAGATGTCTCTACAATAATAGATGGAGACTTCAATACACTACCCTCAGTATTGGATAGAACATCTGGACAGAGGATAAATAAACAGAGAGCTTGAAAAATATGATAAATGAACTAGACCTAACAGACATTTATAGAGCATTACAACCTAAAACAGCAGGATGTACATGCTTTTCAATACTCACAGATCTTTCTCCAGGATAGACCATATTTTGAGTCACAAGACAGGTCTCAATAAATTTAAAAAGAATGAAATTACACAAAGCACTTTCTCTGATCATAACAGAATGAAGCTGGAAATCAAAAATGGACAGAAAAAGGGAAATTCGTAAATATATGGAGATTAAACAACAAATTCTTAAATAATTAGTGGGTCAAAGAAGAAATTGCAAGAGAATTCAGTAAATAGCTTAGGACAAATGAAAATTAGAGCACAACATATCAAAACCTATGGGGAGGGAAACATGTGGCTTAAGCAATCAGGCTCCCTTCCACCATATAGGAGGTCCAGGGTTTGATTTCCAGGGCCTCCTGGTGAAAGGGAAGCTGGCCTGCGCAGCCAGCTAACCTGAGCAGAGAGCTGGCCCATGCTGAATGCTGGCCTGCATGGAGTGCTGGCCCACACAGGAGTGCTGGCCCACATGGACAGCTGGCGCAGCAAGATGATGCAACAAAAAGAGACACAGAGGAGAGACAATAAGAGATGCAGCAGACCAGGGAGCTGAGGTGATGCAAGAGATTGAGCACCTCTCTCCCACTCCGAAAGATCCCAGGGTCAGTTCCCAGTGTGGCCTAGAGAGAAGACAAGCAGACACAGAAGAACACACAGAGAGCAGACAGTGAGTGCAAAAACAACAGGGCAGGGGATAAAAATAAACAAACAAACAAATAAATAAACAAATAAATAAATAAATAACGTATGAGGGAAGTAGATGTGGCTCAAGCAATTGGCTGCCCACTTACCATGTGGGAGGTCCCAAATTCAGTTCCTGGTGCCTCCTAAAGAAGACGAGAAAAACAGCGAGCTTTCACCACAGGCTGGCACGGTGGGCTGACGCAACAAAATGATGCAACAAAGAGATACAATGAGAGACACAACAAGCAGGAAGCAGAGGTGGCTCAAGTGATTAGGTGCCTCCCTCCCATATGGGAAGTCCCAGGTTCAGTTTCCAGTGCCTCCTAAAAAGAAGAAAAGCACACAACGAACAGACATAGAGAGAAGACAGCGAGTACAAACACTTGGGGAGGGTGGGGGGGGATAAATAAATAAATAAAATAAATCTTTTTAAAAAAAGAACAACCTATGGGACAGTGCTGAGAGGGAAATTTATAGTCCTCAAGGCTTACATTAAAAAAGAAGAAAGAAAACTACCTATTTTTTTAATAATTATATTAGTAAGCCAAAGGGGTGCTGATGCAAAATACCAGAAATCGGTTAGTTTTTATAAAGGGTATTTATTCAGGGTAGACGCTTATAGTTACCAGGCCATAAGCATAAATTACTTTCCTCACCAAAGTCTTTTGCCACGTGTTGGAGCAAGATGGCTGCCAGCATCTGCCAGGGTTCAGACTTCCTGGGTTCCTCCCTTCCGGAAGTTCATTTCTCTCTGGGCTCAGCGCCTCTGTTTTCTCCACAAGGCCAGCTGTAGACTATCAGACAAATGGCTGTCTCTCTCCCCGGGGCTTCTGCCATGTCTAAGAGCCATCTCTATTCCGTGTTCTTCTCCTGTGCGTTCACTTTCTGGGTGCCAGCTCAAAACTCAGCATCAGAACTAACTCCAACTCTATCCTTTGCCATGTCTTTTATCTGTGAGTTTTCACCCACCAAGGGGCAGGGACTCAACATCTTACTGATGTAGCCCAATCAAAGCCCTAAAAATAATTTAATCACAACTAGAGGAACTGACCAGTTTACAAACAATCCAAAATCTATTTTTGGAATTCATAAATAATGCCAAACTGCTACAGTAATTGATTATATTAAACCTAACCTAGCCTTGGGTTTTCTTTTAAAATGTGTAAGTTCTTTCAATCTATTTTTCTACTTATTTTTAAATTTTACAGTAAAGGACTTTTTTTAGCAGCTAAAAAAAATAGGCCATTGATTATACACTTTGGATATATCATATGGTATGTGAATATATCTTAATAAAACTGCTTAATAAATAAATAAATAAATAATTGTGCAAGAATAGCCAGAAATAGCAGCTGTGTACAGCAAGGAAAACAGAGAGGTTGAGAGGTGTGAAAGTTTCTTGTTTGTTTGTTTGTCTGTTGTTTGTTTATTATTATTATTATTGAAATAATGAAAATGCTCTAATGGTGATTGAAGTGATGAATGAACAACTATGTGATTATACCAAATACTATTGATTGTACACTTTGGATGAATTGTATGCTTTATTAATATGTATTGATAAAATTGATTTGTTAAAAAAAGAAGAAAGAATAAAAATTGAAGATCTAACTGCACACCTGGAGGAATGAGAAAAAGAACAGCAAACTAATCTCAAACCAAGCCAAAGGAAAGAAATAGTAAAGATCAGAGCAAAAATAAATGAACTTGAGAACAAAAAACATAATAGAATCAACAAAACCAAAAGTTGGTTCTTTGAGAAGATCAACAAACCCTTAGCTAGACTGACAAAGAAAAGAAGAGAGAAGATGCAGATAAATAAAATCAGAAAAAAAAGGGGTGACATTACCACTGACCAAACAAAAATAAAAGAGATCATAAGAGGATACTATGAACAACTGTATGCCAAAAAAAACTAGACTGTAGATGAGATGGAAACACACAAACAACTTACAACTGACCCTAGAAGAAACAGAAGACCTCAACAAATCAATCACAAGTCAAGAGATTGAAACAGTCATCAAAAATTTCCCAAAGATGAAAAGCCTAGGACCAAACATTCAAAGACAATCAAATACCAATCTTGCTTAAGCCCTTCCAAAAGTTGAACAGGAAAGAATGCTACCAAACTCATTCTATGAAGCCAACATCAGCCTAATACCAAAATCAGGTAAAGATAATACAAAAAAAGAAAATTATAGACCAATATCTCTAATGAATATAGATGCAAAAATCCTCAACAAAACACTTGCAAACTGAATCCAAAAGCACATTAAAAGAATACACCACGATCAAGTGTGTTTTATCCCAGGTATGCAAGGGTGGTTCCACACAAGAAAATCAGTTAGTGCATAAATCACATTAAGAAACTGAAGAAGAAAAATCACATGATTCTCTTGATTAATGCAGAAAGGGTGTTTGACTAAATACAGTATCATTTCTTAATAAAACCAGTCCAAAACATAGGAATAGAAAGAAGCTTTCTCAATATGGTAAACTCCATATATGAAAAACCTACAACTAGCATTGTACTCAATGGTGAAAGATTGAAAGCTTTCCTGCTGAGATCAGGAACAAGACAAGGATGCCCACTGTCACCATTGTTATTCAATGCTAGAGCAATTAGGCTAGATAAAGAAACAGAAGGTACCAAAATAAGAAATAAAGTCGTAAAACTTTCACTATTCATTGATGATATGATCGTATAGCTAGAAAATCCTATATCAAATTTACCTAAACTAATATACGAGCTCAGCAAAGTGGCAGAACACAAGAGTGATACTCAAAAATCAATAGCATTTCTAAACACTACTGATAAGCAATCTTAGAAGGAAATTTTTTAAAAATTCCATTTATAATAGCAACTAAAAGAATCAAATATTTAGGAATAAACTTAACCAGGACATAAAGGACCTGTATTTAGAAAACTACAATGCATTGCTAAAAGAAACCAAAGATGACTTAAATAAATGGAAGGACATTCCGTGTTCATGGACTGGCAGACTAAATATTGTTAAGACGTCAATTCTACTCAAACTAAATTAAAGATATAATGCAAACCCAATAAAATTCCCAACAGCATTTTTTGCAAATGCTGAAAACCCAATTATCAAATTTATTTGGAAGGCTAAGAGGCCCTGAAGAGCCAAAATTATCTTTATAAAGAAGAATGAAGTTGGAGGATCTCACTTCCTGACTTTAAAGCATATTACTTAGCTACAGTGGTAAAAACAACATGGTACTGGCATAAAAACAGACAGATTGACCAATGGAACTGAAATGAGAAATCAGAAATAGACCCTCACATCTATGGTCAAGTGATTTTTGACAAGGCTGTCAATGCCTCCCAGCTGGGCCAGAACAGTCTATTCAACAAATGGTGCTGGGAGAACTGGATAGCCATATCCAAAAGAAAAAAAAGAAGACCCCTGTCTCATACCTTATACAAAAATTAACTCAAAATGGATCAAAGATCTAAACATAAAAGTGACAACCACAAAACTCCTAGAAGAAAATGTAGAAAAACATCTTCAAGATCTTGTGGTAGGTGATAGTTTCTTATACCTTACACCCAAAGCACGTGCAACAAAAGAAAAAATAGATAAATGAGACCTCCTCAAAATTAAACACTTTGCACCTCACAGGACTTTGTCAAAAGATGTAAAGGCAGCCGACTCAATGGAAGAAAATATTTGGAAATCACATATCGTATAAGGGTTTAATAGCCTTGATATATAAAGAGATATTACAACTCAACAATAAAAAGCCAAACTACCTAATTTAAAAAATGGGCAAAAGATTTGAAAAGACAATTTTCCAAAGAAGAAATACAAATGGCAAAAAAGCACATGAAAAAATGTTCAACATCACTAGCAATTAGGGAAATGCAAATAAAAACTACAAGATATTTCATACCTATTAGAATGGTCACTATTAAAAAATAGGAAAACTACAAGTGTTGGAGAGGATGTGGAGAGATAGGAATGCTTTTTCACTGTTGGTGGGAATGTAGAATGGTACAGCCACTGTGGAGGACTCTTTGGCACTTCCTAAGGAAGTTGAATATAGACTTCCCATGTGAGCTGGCAATACCACTACTGGGTATATACCCAGAAGAACTGAGAGCAGTGACACAAACAGACATCTGCACACTGATGTTCATAACGGTGTTATTCACAATTGACAAAAGATGGAAACAACCCAGGTGTCCATCAACCTATGAATGGATAAATAAATTATGGTATATACACATGATGTAATATTATGCAGTGGTAAGAAAAAATGAAGTCATGAAGCATATGACAACATGCATGAACCTGGAGGACATTATGTTGAGTGAAGCAAGCCAGACACAAAAAGGACAAATACTGTATGATTGTGCTATTATGAACTAGCTGTATTGTGTTAACTCACGGAGTTAATAATTAGAATATAGGTCACCAGAAAAGAGAAGGAGAGTAGACAATGGTAGACAATGGAAAGCTGAGGGTTAATCTGTGCAGAATTGGTAAAAAGATTGTAAATCTTTGGAAATGAATAGAAATGGTGAGAGCACATCAAGGTGTTTGTAACTACCAGAGCTATTATATGGGTATGACAGTAGTTGAAAGGGAAAGTCTAAGGTCATATATATTACTAGAAGGAAAGCTAACAAATGTAACATGGGACTGTATAACATAGTGAAACCTCACGTGAAATACGAATATGGGTGATATTGCATATATGACTGTTTTTTAAAATTATAAATACAAATAAACTAGAGAGATGGAAACAGAATATCACCTTTGTATAGCAGGGGAAGCACAGAGAGGTTGAAAGGTGATGAATTTTGTTTCTCTCTTTTTTCTCTATTTTATTATTATTGAAATAATGAAAATGCTCTAATAATGATTGAAGCGATGAATGCACAACTATGTGATTAAACCAAATACCACTGATGGTACACTTTGGATGGACTTATGCTTTATTAATATATATCAATAAAATTGATTTGTTAACAAAATATTCACATGTATACACAACTTGTGTACATATTAGAAACTAGTTTTGTGGACTGTCTGTAATCTCAGACTTCTGTCAGGCAATCTCATGTGCTAGTTCCCAGAAGCTAATGATAAAGCTTTCTCTTTGCCCAGGCCTTCACGGAGCTTACAGACCTCAAGTGTAGATAATTGCCTCTGAGGTTTCTACATTGCCTACAATGCTCCTGAGTGCATTCTGCTTTCTGGGTTGAGACCCGTTTAGCACACCATGGCTCAATGGATTGATTTTGACACCAGACTACCTGGAAGAAAGGAGAAAATAGTTTCTACCAGATCTCTTCTGTAGAAGTTTCCATGTCTTCTGTCACAGCCTTGATCCTTCTCCCCTATTTTAGGGTCTTTTCATTGAACCCAAGTCCTGCCATGGCCCCAAGTGTCAGGGGAAGTCCTGAACTTAGCTAATACTCCCTTGGTGACAGTCTTAATTACTCTCCACCCATATTTCTCCTGGGTTTCCCCTGTGACTGCACAAGACCAAATCTAACTAATGTCCAAAGTACTGCAGGGGGAAAAAAAAAACCCACTTCTGCCTTAATTAAAATTGTGAGTATGGTAAAGTTTAGATTTAAATACAGATTTAAATAACTGGAGTATTTAAAAAGTTTTAAATAACAACACAATTTATAAGTGTGCTATATGTCCTTTTCTCATTAATTATCTCAGCCATTTATTTAGTCTTTGGGCAAAAAATATACATTTAATATTATGCAGAAATTCAAAATCCTTTTGGTATTGTCTTTTGACCATTTCATTAATGATTTTGAATATCCTAGCACCAAACTTTTATACTATCATTAGCTAATGGGTTCTGATAAATATTTTGTGAGTGTTCTGGGAAAATTAGAGACAACCCTTGCAGTTTTGGACACACAACTGAGTCTTCATTCTTACCAATCTTAATTCTTCTGGGGATATGTGAATAGTCCGTAGCTGGTACAAACACAGAAGAAAATTGGGGGAAAGCAGCAACTCAACCAACTTCTTCCTGCTTCTATTTAACTCTGTATTACAACCAATTATTGATTCTGATTATGGTCCAAATACTGCTTTCAACTAATCTAAACCTGAAGACAAGTCTCAGAGTCAGCATCATTAGTTCCTCATAGGTAAAATATAATGCTGAGGCAAAAAAAAAAAATGTAGCATAATGGTTTTTGTCTGTACCTCTGGGCTTTTCTTTGTATTCAAATCCACCCCTTTTCTCAAGGTCAGTATTCTGGGAAATACCGGGGTTTAGAGCTATCACAGAAAATCTTTATGCCTATGCAGAGGTGATTTGAGCATTTTCTCTTCTCTTCTGCATAAAAGCAAATAAGCATGTGTTTGAAGTTGTTGATTTCTTTCTTAGCCTCTCCCCTAGAAGACTGAGTAAATTTACTAATAAAACAGAATACTTACATTTGAAAATCATATGGAATAAAGGGAGAACAGAGCAATTTTTTAAAAAGGAATGTGCTTTTTAAAGACCATTTGAGTGACAAAATATGCTTTGATCTTCAGAATGGAAAGAATAGTCATTTAAAAAAGTGAAAGTAGGTTAATCCACTTTGCTATAGTGCTCACTCTACTGAATCACTCTTGCTTTGCCTGGGTAATGATTATGACTACGTGATAACCCAAATTTTCCACCTTAGAGCTTTGAGTTTGTCCTAAGGCTATTGCCAAACACCAGAATCGCCTCAGGTGACTGCGCCCCTGCATGAAACTATTTTTCACAGCCTGAAGCATAACAGAATGTTTTATGTGACAAGTTTAAGAAATGTTTCTTATCAGACTGCACAAGAGTCACTTTTTTACCTCTGTTGCCAATCTGATCTCTCTAGTTTGAATTTTTTAACAAAGTTTTAATCATACATGTTCTGTCTCTTACAGATACAGTGTCAAACACACATAAATAAAGTCGCTTTCTAAAAGCATGTACACCTTAACTTTGACTTTGTTCATCGAATTACACCTTAGACATTTACTAGCTCCCGGTGGGTTATTGTAAACTTTTGAAGAACTACAGAGTGAAACCTCAACAAAATACTTGAATATTTGTAATGGCAGATAACTAATTAAAAATGACTTTTTTTAAGCCCTAAAAAACACCAGTTTGACATTTGACAATATTCAGAAATGTAGAAGGATAATTTGGAAGAATCATTTAAGTACTGACTATGCCATATAATTAGTAACACCTTTCCTCAGAAAGCTCAAAAACCTTTCTAAGGGTAACACCTGTCTAGACCAGAATAGCAATTGGACTAACAACTCAGAATTCCCATAGGCCCACAGGCAGGTGTGGTATTCTCTTTGCTATACGTTGCAGGCAGTATAGAAAAGAGTTGACGATTTTCAGATTCAATCCCTGATATGATTTTTAATCTCTTTTTCTCCTGTTTCTCCCTCTCTCCTCAATCTTCTTCAGTCCTAACTAGATTGTACAAAGTCCACATAGTTTCTGAAAGTTGTGTGGGACCTGACGGCATAGCAGGCATTAGGCATGCCTCATTAAGACATGAGGTCTGGAGAGCATTCCGAGCATGTGGAAGGATGTGGGCAGAGGAATAAAAACAATAATATAATAGCAGATTTTCTGCTGTTGAACAATGTGCAAAGGGATCACACTGCAGCAAATGGTTGAGGCAGAAAAATAGTGGGACATTACATTAGATGCACATGAGACAACTCTGAGAGTAGCTGCCCTCTGTATGGGGATTTAAACCTTGTGCACTGTATTGGTTTTTACAGCAGCCTAAAACAACACCTATTTGTCATCTCCCAGATCTGTAGGTCAGGAGGCCAGATACAATGTGGCTCAGCTGAGTCCTCTACTTAGAGTCTCATGGAAGAAATCAAGGTGTTGGGAGGGCTGGGTTCCTTGCCGGAGGCTCTGGGGATGAATCTGTTTATGAGCTCACTGAAGTTGTTGGCTCAATTCTGTTCCTTGCAGCTGGGGGACTGAAGCCCCTCTTCCTGCCTGAATTCCTTCTTTTGCTTTCCATGTGCCCCATCCCCCTACAGCAACAGCAAGTAGAGCACTTCTCACATGTCATCTCTCTGACTTCTCCTGACACATCCCTCTAACTCCAGCCAGAAAAAGCCCTCTCCTTTGAAGGGCTCAGGTGATTAGATTGGACCCAATCCAAATAACCCAGAACAATCTCCCTATTTTTAGGTCTGTAACCTTAATTTCATCTGCAATGTAACATTTTTTACGATGTAATGAGTAACATAAGCACAGGGTCCAGGGATTAGGCTGTGGACATCTTTGGGGATCATCATCCAACAATACCCGCCTTCTAGGATTCACTTCACTGTCTCCTTCTTTCTCTTTCTTGGTCAGCACTCCATCCATTCAGTTTGCTCTTCACTGTTGGAATTATTGAAACACCACATGGAAGTCATTGACATCAGGCTTCCTGAGTGGCTGGTGAGGGCCCAAATAAAGCAACCTGAAATGTGTGCTCCCTATAGGATTAAGCTTTCTAGGGAAATAACCTCAGGGCCATCTAGCAGCTAAATGACCTCTTTGATCTCTGTCCAGCTTACTGTGATGTGCTGACAGCATGGTAAGGTATCACATCACATTGCTTCTCATCTTAATTTACTTCAAATTCTTTTTTTTTTTTCCCTGCATTCTCTCCACCCTGGGCTTCAACCTCCCAAATAAAATATTAACTTGGGAAGCAGATGTGGCTAAAGCAGTTGGGCACCTGCCTCACATGGGAGGTCCCAGGTTTGGTTCCCGGTGCCCCCTAAAGAAAACCAGTGTGGCAGTTTGATATAGTTATAAATTCCAAAAATAGATATTGGATTATGCTTGTAAACTAGTCTGTTCATCTGGGCATGATTAAGTTACAATTAGGGATTTGATTGGGCTACGTCAGTATGACATTGAGTCCCTGCCCCTTGGTGGGCAGAGACTCAGAGATAAAACTACATGGCAGAGCAGAGTAGTTTTGAGCTGAAGTTCTGATGCAGAGTTTTAATGCTGGAGTCCGGGGAAATTAGCACACAGAGGAACTTGGTAGTGAGGAAGGAGAGAAGGCCCCAGGATAGAGACGAGCCATTCGCCTTTTAGTCTACAGCTGGCCTTGTGGAAAGAGACAAAGCCTAGAGAGACTCATAGTCTACAGCTGACCTTGTGGAGGAAACAGAGGAGCTGAGCCCGGAGAGAAACAGAGCTCCAGTAAGAGAGGAACCCAAGAAGCCTGAACCCTGGCAAACGTCAGCAGCTGTCTTGCTCCAACATGTGGCAACAGACTTTGGTGAATGAAGAAACTTATGCTTTATGACCTGGGTAACTGTAAGCCTCTACCCCAAATAAAAACCCTTTATTAAGACCAACAGATTGCGGGTATTTTGCATCAGCACCCCTTTGCCTGACTAATACAACCAGCAAGATGGCAAGCTGGCATGGCAAGTTGATGCAATGAGATGACGCAACGAGATGACACAAGGAGACACAACAAGAAACACAATGAGAGACACGACAAGCAGGGAGTGGAGGTGGCTCAAGTGATTGTGCACCTCTCTCCCACATGGGAGGTCCCAGGCTCAGTTCCCAGTGCCTCCTAAAAAGAAGACAAGCAGACACAGAAAGCACACAACAAACGGGCACAGAGAGCAGACAGCGAGTGCAAACAACAAGGGGGGGGTAATAAATAAATTTTTTAAAATATGTACATAAACTTTTTAATCTTTGCCTCAGACTCTACTTTCCAGAGGACATTGACTAAGACTACCCCTTTTCTAACTGTACCCTTCATAGAGGTGGACTCTAGACTATTTAAAAGGCAACACTTGACCTATTGGCCAAAAGTGACTAGGGGGACCTTAAGAAAATATGTATCCCCCAGAAATATAAAATTGGGCTGGTAGACATTAATCACAGTCTCCGTATGCAGCCAAAACTGACGTGACATGAATGGCTGTATACACTGTAAGGCAGAGAAAGTTGGCCTGCAAAGAGAGAAGAATAAGTCATATTTATATAGAGATGGAAGACAAAGGGATTTCAGAGAAACAGACTGACCAACAGGCAAATGGAATGATTGCTTTCTGAAAATTTTTCAATTTCTGTTTTTGGTCCCTCATGATAAGTACTTGCATCCTTACAAGAGGTTCCTTCTCTTGAATTCAACTAGTTTGAAATGTGGTTCTATTACTTGTAATCAAAGGAACTGTTCTAGTTAATTTTTGCTGTTTAACAAGGTATCACAAAACTTAGTGGCATAAAATCACCTTATCATGCTAACAGATTATGTGGGTCAGGAATTTGAACAGGGCAGATTGGGAATGGCTGAGCCTCAGATGAGCAGACTGTAAACTAGAAGAGATTTGACAGCTGAATATTGGAATCATCTGGAGATGTCTTCACTCATGTCTGATGAATGATGTTGGCTGGGACCTCAGCTAGGCTTTTAGCTAGGCCATCTGAACATCACCTTTCCACATGGTCTCTCTGAATAGCACATTTGTGCTTCCTCACATGATGGCTTGAATATTCCAAGAGAGCAAGACAGAAAGGAACAGCATTTTTATTATCTAACCTTAAGAGTCACATGATGTCATTTCTGCCATACTCTATTGGTTGATGGAGTCACAAAGGCCCACCAAGTTTCAAGGGGAAACTGGACCCCACTCACGGAGGAAGGTCAAAGTCACATAGTACGTGTAACATGTGGTATGTGAGTTCTTACAGCCAATACTGGAAAAATACAAGCTGACAAGGAACTGACCTTAAGACAGTAGATGTGTTGGAACCAGATTCTGGAGGTTTCAGTGCCACATTGGAAGTTTGCAGTGCATCCTGGAGTCAGTGGGAAGTGGGGATTTTTAAGCAGAAAAGTGACTTGAGTACACAGAACTAGAAAAGGTAGCTACATAGAAAGGATGAGAATTATTCTTCTATCAAATGCATTCCCAGGGATTCTGTGTTATTTCACTAATTTTTCTTCCTAACAGAGCTAAAAGTTTATTTGGGCCTTATTTGACAAAATACAAGTGTGCAAAGTAAATCAGCAGGTACCAGGGTTTTATTCTACTGGAAAGATAATTTTCATTGTTTATCATAGCACTGACCATACTAAAAAAAAAAAAAATGGGTTACTCCCTCACTCCCTTTTAAGCTCTACAGCATAGAGTTTCTACATAGTGTTTGGTTTAGAAGGAAGACTTTCGAACAATACATGGCATTCTTTCTCACACACACACACACACACACACACACATACAGAGTCTGAGTATGATTTCAGTTTTGGAATGTGAGCTCAGAAGCAAATTAGGGAAGAGTTATGAAGTAGATCATTAGGAAAGTCTTCGCCAAAGAAAATAGTTTAAAATCCTTCACTAAAAGCATTATCTTTTTTTTTTTTTTGCTTTTTGCCAAGAGGCTAGTTATTCTCTGTGCTACAGAAATACACATTTTAACTATCACCAGCCTATCTCAAATATTGGATCCAAAGACTTTAAAAAGAATCTAAAAGTGATATTAATTTAAAATGCCGTGTAGAATATATGTTGCATCCAAACAAATTTCCTAATATATTTTGTTTGTCTGTTTCAAAACTGTGTACCCAGCCTTCAATTAACTAGAAATTTCTCTGCTACTGTAAGTCTCCCAACTGTATTTGTCCATTTTTTCTCATAATGAGATGGCATAGGGATAAATTCAGCCATTATATATATAAACTTCTTAAAATATCACAAGGAATGATTCTGGAATAAAATAAAAAGATTAAATGTACCTGGGATCTTCCTATTCAGTACTTACATAAAAAGACACCTATTGTTTTATGAATAGATACCGATTAAATGGGCTATACATGGAAGCAATCTTTCATTTCTTAAAATAACTCTTCAGTTCAGAAGGATCCCAGTTTTGCACTCATAATATACTTTATACTGGGGAGACGTGTGCTTTCCTTAGGGATGATATGAATGGTTTTTACTTCCTGAGCCTTGGCAGAGAACATTTACTCTCAGAGTAGGCACACAAGGAGGATATTGTACCCTATTTGATTCACATGTGTAAATCTTGTCTTTATCTTCCAAGTGTTTTAAGTTTCCTGAAGTCTGAGGCAGTATATCTTATTCATAAGGATATTAAATAAGAACTTAGTGAACTGTTGGTTTTCTTACAGAGAGAAGTATATAAATTTACTGCAATGTGGAGGTCAGTATTTTGACATGCCTCTACCATATTATTATTAAACTTTTCAGTGATTTGGTCAATTGCAAATGTGTGTCAGATTAATATGCACACAATCTTTAAAGCCACATTAGATGTATGTGTAATCCTTTGTTATGTTAGCAAGGATCAGAAAACTTGATTCAGCTTATGCATACCGTGAGACATTTAATGCCAACTTAATTGTAAATGAGACTATTGTTATTTTCCTATTTTATTATTATTGTTAAGAAGTCATCTAGAAAAAAAGCAAAGGATCTGGGCAAGATGGCATCAGTTTAAGTGTGGACTCACCATCTCTCTCACAAAAACGGCTGAATGGGGGCAAGATGCTGCCCAAGTGAGCTGTTTTAGGAACCCAGAGAGCAGGAGATTTCAGAGCATCGATCTGGAGAGAGCCGGACAAAGAGATAAATTGCTCAAGGTAAAACTCTGAGTTTCTTGCCCCTGAGGCTGGAAACTGCAGGACAGCTAAGCCCTACTCTCAAGGCAAAGCAGCTGTGAGCCCGGAGCCCTGACTCCCGCCGGCCATCCAGCAGGAGGGAGCATTCTCTAAGAGTGGGAGCATTCTGGTGAAGGGTGGAAAAGGGTTTCCTTTCTGTAGGTTTGGTTGCCTGGACCCCCTTTGAGGCTCGAGGTTGTGCCAGTTAGAGGGGAGAGGCAAATCTGCTGAGGCAGCCTGATTTACCTAACCACCCTGGGATACAGAAATTTGGCCTAAAAGAGGGCAGAGTCAGGCAATTGACTTGTCCTGTGCTGAAAACTATCAAAATTTCAACTCCCGTAAGGGAGGTGGGCTGTAGGAAGCGCTTAATAAGCTTCCAAGAGCCTATTTAGGATCTCCTGGGAGGAGAGGGTAGCCTAGAAGAGGGTTGAGAGTCATTTTTCTGCAGTGAGTTCAGTCACCAGGGTCCCATTTGAATTTCAAAAGGGAACCAATCCTGATGGAGAGAGGTGAGAGGGAATCCCCTCACACAGGCTATTGTGTCCTGCTGCACTGGGAGAAAAAGTAATAAGACTAGAAAGGGGGTAGGGACAGACTCCTAATCAGCAGGAATTTATCCAACTTCAAAGAGTCAATCTGCCCACGGGAAAGTGACTGGAAAGCTTTCTGAAAAGTTAACTGACCCAACAAGAAAGTTTAGCTCAGTGGAGGAGGTTCTGCCTTGAATATACAAAGTCCCTAGTTCAATTCCCTGCTCATCTTAGAGGAGTGATCCACCGGGATATCAAACATCTAGCTGATACTTTAGGACAGGGAAAACATAGACATTATTTTCATATTAGCTTCTCTTGGGTCTCTTATTTTTCCTTAAAAAAAGGTTACTTTCTTTAAAAACGTAATTTAGTTTGCTTGCTAAAGCCTGCTTCAAAACCTGCAGAGGAAAGGCTGCAGGGTAATTGATGAAAACCAGCAGCCTAAGAAGCTCCACAGGGGCCTAAGAGGGAAGGCTGTTCTTCCTTAGTTTTTGTTTGACTGCTTGCTTGTGTGTTTGGTTTTTTTGTTTTCTTGTTTTCCTTTCCATTTTCTCCCCACCCCCCACCCCGCCTTTTTTTCTTTTTTCTTTAATTAGGTGCTGCTGGCTTGTTTCTTGTTTGTTGTGTTTCCTCTTCCTTAATTTCCCCTTTTCTGTGTATACCGACTTTGTCTACCAGTGCTATCTCTTTTCCTTCCTTCATCTTTCTATGTTCTACTTTCTGTTGTTTTTCTTACATACCATCTCTTTATCTAGTCCTCAGTTTTTCTGGTTTTTATTTCTATCTCGTCTATTTTGTTTTGTTTCTTTTATTAACTTTTTTTCTTTTTGTCCTTTCTTTTCTCTTTCCCTCTCTCCTTATCATTCTGGCCTGTTAATTCATTCTATATATTTTTCTCTATTCAGTTTCCCATTTCATTGTAGTAAGCCACTTTTTTATTCCTATTACTCTGCACTACTTACATGAGTTAAATATTCATTTTCCTAGGACTTATACAGT
>JAQZBX010040221.1:0-22757 GCA_029593785.1 Cabassous unicinctus | reverse complement strand
GCCCCTTCCATGGTGGAAGTGGCCCAATATAGTCCACCTGCCACCAAGTAGCAGGCTGGTCACCTCGAGGAATGGTGCCATATCGGGGGCTGAGTGTGGGTCTCTGCTGCTGGCAGATTGGGCATTCAGCAGTGGCTGTAGCCAAGTCAGCCTTGGTGAGGGGAAGTCCATGTTGCTGAGCCCATGCATAACCTCCATCTAGGAAAGGACAGAGGCCAGGAGGGGGCTAGTAGACTGGAGAAATGCAAAATTCAAGGAACTCAAGGTCTCTAATATTTTAAGGAAAAGGCATGTGGTGAGTGACTTAACATGATTAGAAGACTAGGAGATTATATAGGAATAATTAAGATACAATCTCACTGAATTTAAGATTGTGTAAATGGCATAGCCCATTCTGAGTGGTGGCAAGTTTAGAGAGTAGTCATAGCAGGAAGAATTTGAAACAAAAGGGAGACAAAGTTGTTGGAGGTTGTTTTAGTTTGCTAAAGGTGTCCAAGGCAATATACTAGAAATGGGTTGGCTTTCACATGGGGGTTTATTGGCCTGCATGCTTACAGTTCTGAGGCTGAAGAAAGTGTCCAAATCAAGCCATCATCAGGCAATGCTCTCTCCTTGAAGATGGTTGGGGGCGATCCTGGACTCCTCTGCACATGGCGACATCTGCCGGTCTCTGCCTTCTCCCCTGGGCTCCATTGTCTTCAGCTTCTGGCTTCTCCATCTGTTGCTTTCTTTCTCAGCTTCTGTAGGTTCGTCTCTGTTCCTGTTACTTTTTTCTCTCTGTATTCATTACATTTATAAAGGACTATAGTAAGAGAATTAAGACCCACCCTGGGCCATGCCCTACTGAACTAATCTAATCAAAGACCCTTAACTGAAGTACTTTAATCAAAAGATCTCACCTACAATAGTTTCACACCCACAGGAATGAATTCATTTAAGAGCATAATTTTCTGGGGTCCACAAAAGCCTTAAACTAGCACAGATGTGAACAAGGCAAGAAATAAAAATTTAGAATTTTTTCATGGATCCCACACATGGGCCCATGATGGTTCCTGAATTTGGGGTGGAAAAAAAGGACTGTAAGAACTGTTTCAAAGTCTCCATTGACCAACTTCTAGGAAAAGGGAGTTGGTAAAAGACCACAGTGGTCATTAAATTTTTGTTGTCAAAAACAACAAGATACAAATGGGGAATAATAATGACTATATGTAAAAAGGTCTTCAAATTCCAAAAGAATAAGATAAATACCCCAATAGAAAAAAGAACAAATTTTATAACAATGAATACTCAAAAGACAAAAATTAAATCATAGATGTCATAACTGAATTATGTACCACAATTTAGATGTGTACCTAGTCTTAATCCATCTTTCTGTGAGTGTGAACTCATTCTCAAAAGCACCTTTTGAACACGTTATTTTTAGTTAAGGTTCAGCAAACTGAGGTAGGGTGGGCCTTAATCTGATTTACCAGATTAAGAGAAAGCCACAGTAAGGAGCCCAAAGTAGGAAGTCAGCAGGAACCCAAAGGAGAAAGGAGGGAACATTATCATATGACAGGAAAGCCATAGTACCCCAAAGATTACCTGCATCCAGACCAGAACACTACAGACTTTGGAGAAAAAGCAAACCTTGCTGATATCTAGGTTAGGGACATTTTCTAGCTTCAAAACTGTGAGCCAATAGTTGTCCATTGTTTAAGCCAATAAATTGTGTGGTATTTGTGACAGCAGCTTGGCAAACTGAGACAATAGATAACAAAAATTTAACCTTATTAAAAAAATAATGAACAATATAGCATTTTTGACTTAGAGAATCAACAGAACCAGGGATAAGACACTCTTTATTGTTGCTGGTAGAAATAACGTTAATAGCTAATACTCATAGGGATTACTACCAAGCACCAACTAGCAATGCAACCGGAGAAAGACCTTGACCAAAAGAAGGAAAAGGTAAAGACAAATGAGTTTATATGTCTAAGAGACTTCAAAGTGATTTGGGAGGTCATTCCAGAGATTACACTTATGCACATCTCAGCAGGATCTCATTGACTGCCAAAGTAAATACTACCTCAAATAGCAGGGCTCCTGAGGGCTCTGGAGACATCCAAACACTATAGTCAGGTAGCTCAGGGGTTTGTTTTGGGATTTATGCTCCCCAGTGTGACAGAGTTGGACTCAGTTGTAGTTTCCCTACACATGGTTCTTCTGCCCCTTCTAGTTGAACCTATAGTTAGTACTAGAGTTGATAGGTGTATGTCCAAGAGACTTAAATCTTTGGGCTGTCCATGTACCAGTTGGGCACTGAATCTCAACAAATTTGCAACACCTACTCTCCAGTTCTTTGGACTCACTCAGGACAATGATGGACAATGACCATCCCAAGGAACAGAAAGAGTCTGCAACTGCAAGAAGAGTGTCCCATCCACCTGCCCCATGGGATCTAAACCCCCTCTCAATTAAAGGTGGAGTGGGCATCACCATCTCAGAATCCTCAGGATTGGGAAATGAACAGGGACTAAAGTAGACTTATTGGTATTCTGCTATAGACTTATTGTCATTCAAGCAGTGTAAGAACTTATATTATTGATGTAGAGGCACTGGCCACTGGAGGTTCTGAGGGCAGGGAGAGGGAAAAACAGATGTAATATGGGGACATTTTCGGGACTTGATAATTGTCTTGAATGACATTGCAATGACAGATACAGGCCATTATATATCTTGCCATAATCTACAAAATTGTGGGGGAAAGAGTGTAAACTACAGTGTAAACTATAATCCGTGCTTAGTGGCAATGCTCCAAAATGTGTTCTTCAATTGTAACAAATGTACCTCACTAATGAAGGATGTTGTTAATGCGGGAAAATGTGGTAGGTGTAGGGAGCGGGGCATACGGGAATCCCCTATATTTTTTATCTAACATTTATGTAATCTAAGTATCTTTTTATTTATTTGTTTGTTTGCTTATTTATCATAAATTTATTTTTATTATTTTTATTTTATTTTATTTTTTGGTGTACAGTTCGATGAGTTTCTCCCTCCGCCCCTCCACTTGCTGTCTGTGTCCATTCTCTGGGTGATCTTCTGTGCCTGTTTCTTGCCTTCTCTTCTCGTTTTTCTCCTCCAGGCTTCACCCGGATTCAATTGCAGGGATCCCTGATGTGGGAGAGAGGCACCCTGTCACTTGTGCCACCTCAGTTCCTGATTTCTGGCATGTCTCACCTTGGCTCTCCCATGCGTCTCTCTTCTGTTGCATCATCATCTTGCTGCGTGGCTTGGCAGGCCTGTGGCTTGCTGCGCGCGGGCCTATGGCTCACCACGTGTGGACCCGGCTTGCCTGCTCGCCTTTTTTTTAATTTTACCAGGAGGTCCTGGGGAATGGAACCTGGGTCCTTCCATGTGATAGACGGATGCCCAAACACTTGAGCCACATCCACTCCCCCTAAGTATCTTTTTAAAATAATTAAAAACATATTTTAAAAGGAGAAAAAAATAGCTAATACTCATAGATAGCTTAATATGAAATTTTTAGTTATGAAAATGTAAAGGGTAGCATAAGAGGACTATACGAAATCAGAGTAGTCTAGTTTGCAATAACCAAGAGATTCTGGAATTTTATTGGCTGACAAAAAAAAAAGCTTGTTGATTTCGTTCATATAAGAGTTCAAGTTGGTAAAGTAGCACTCTTCTGGTCACTCAAGAAGCCAGGTTTCTCCCATCTTTTTGCTTCACCATCCCCATGTATACTGTCATCCTCTGCAATAGGTCAGTGGGAGGTAAATTGTGTGGAGGAGAATGAGTAAAAGGTGTTTACAGGTCATTCCTGAAAAAGACATGCAGCATTTCTGTTCAGATTCCATTGGAGATAGTGGACTCACAAGACCACACTTGTATGATCAAAGAAGAGATCAGAGTTGGGCAGTCAGCTAGCAGTCTCTGCCATAAGAATTGAATAGCCAAGGTGCAAGCTGAAATAGAATCTATTCACTGTAGCTCAAGAGGTGATCAGCCCTAGAAGTAAATTAATAAATTCACACTTATTAACTCCTCAGGTGTTCTCTCACAACACTTACCATTTAATCCTCATATCTCTCTGAGTTGAGTATTAATATTTACATGAGGAAAATAAATGTCTTAAGTCAGACAGCTAGCAAATGGATGGAGTTGAATTCGGGTCTGTCTGATTCCACACACTATTTCTTTTTCCATCTATACCACAATGGATAGCATAAGCCCTAAAAGACTTTAGCTGTTCCATCTTGCTCTACCCAAACCACGTATAATCCATCACTAACTTTATGCTCATTTACTCATGTTCAAGTCAACAGTAATAATGTGTTTGCTGGTCTCTGAACTAGTCATATTAATGTGCACTATCTCCTTTCATCCCTTCAACCACCCCTTGAGGAAGACATTTTTATTCTCACCATAAATTAACTTGGCAAAAGTCACATAATGAGTGGGCAGCAGATCCAGATTGCAAAGCCCAGGATCCTCACCATTAACACCATGTAGCATCCACTGTCACATATACCCACTTCCTCAGCGAGGGTTCATGGAAGCCAACTATGTGCGCAGCAATAATAGATTATTTGACAAACAACCATATGTTCAAACCCTGCCCTCTGCTCTCAAAAAGCTTACACATTTGTTAGGGAGACAAAACACTCACGTACACTCACTAAACACATAAAAGGAACACAAACTGAAGGTGATGGAAAGAGTACTAGTAGTTTGTATCTCAAAGGAGGCCAAAATGAATGAATATAGGAGATGTGAGGGAAAGCTTCGAGGATTTCAAATGAGTGGATTGAGAGAGACATGAGAGGCAGAGAGAGGAGTCAAAAAAACAGAGTCCTTCCAAGGTGAGAGAACAGAGGAGCCCAAAGAGGGAGGCCAGGAAGAGTCGGAGTTGGTCCCTAACGTTCAAGACCTTTGGAACACTATCTGGCCAATAATGTTGGTTAAAACAAACAAGCAAGCAAAATCAGATTACAAATACCTGGTTAATGAGGTCTTGGCTGTTATTTTCCCTGCTAATGTAGTATGAATGATCTGAATCCTAACTCAAAGTCTCCTCTGAAAGGATCCAATTCTTGGCTTGAAATACCACCACTACCCCCCCTCCAACCCTTTTTATGAATGTGCAAATGTTATAATGCAAAGGTGAACTGAAAAGCTCTTTGTCTTCAGAGACTGAAATATATTGCCCTAATATTAGTTGGTGATATTGCTCTTGCAACAGCTGTTTTCCTATTAATATATGTGCAGTTTACTTTGTTTAGCCAGGCTTATACCAAGAGACCTTACTGGAAGGGAGAGTAGAAGCCTCAGGGAGAAGGGAAGAAAAGAGTTCCTTGGCTCCAAAAATCTTATTTTAATGTGTGATCAAATTGCATTCTGCCTCAGAAATGATATGAATACATTCACAAGAAAACTTTCCCAGCCTTTCAGGCCTGGTTTTGGTGGGGGGTACTTTTTCTTTACAAAAAGGATCTTAAAAACCCCCCTCCCCATGTCAAAGAAGAGTGTGACTTTGGAACAGGGGTTCTTAACAATGGGTCCGTGATCTTGAATTGAAATTCAAAAAAACATTATTCTTGTGGGGACATGTTGGTGCGGGTGTGATATATTTATTAAATACCAGTATAGTGTGGAGTTAGTAAGGGGTCTGTGGTTTTCACCTGATTGGCAAAGGGGTCCGTGGAACAAAAAAGGTTAAGAACCACTGCTTTAGGGTAAAATGGCTCACAATGTGTTGACATTTTTAAACCATCAGGTCCATTACATCATCAAATTCAGTTGTAATACTTTTATTTTTTTCTGATTCTTGTACTGGCAACATTTCATTCTGAGTTGTATGTTTACTTGATACCATGAGTGCTTTTTGGGTTCTTAAGAGGTATAAGTACTGTTTCAAGTATACTTACTGTCCAACTCAGCTTTGGTTTCAAAGATTTCAACCAAGAATTGGAAGATGTCCTTTCCCAATGACAGGATAAAACTTCCCTGTCATATTCTATTCCAGGCATTCACTCATTTAACAAATATTTATTTCCCTCCAACTATAAGCCAGGCATTTTTCTAGGTATCAGGAATATGGCAGTGTACCAAAATAGATAAAGGAATAAGCAAATTAAAATATATAATATGTTGCATTGTGTGAAGCAAAATAACTCGAAATAAGAAGGTGTATTAGTCAGTCAAAGGGGTACTGATGCAAAGTACCAGAAATCTGTTGACTTTTATAAAGGGTATTTATTTGCAATAAAAGCTTACAGTCACAAGGCCCTGAAGAGTCCAACTCAAGGTACCATAAGAGGTACTTTCTCACCAAAGTCTGTTGCCATGTGTTGAAACAAGATGATTGCCGATCTCTGCGAGGGTTCAGTCTTCCTCTTACTCTTAAGGCTCTGTGGGCCCAGCTTCTTCTGATCTCAGCTGTAGACTGGAGGGCTCATTTCTTTCCAGGCCTGCTCAGCTTCTCAGGGCTCTGGTCTCTTCAGCTGCAAACTATCAGGCAAATGGCTCAGCTCTCCCTGGGGCTTTAGCAGTTTGAGCCTTCTCCTTTCTGTCACATAGTAAGACCTAAATGACCAAGTTCTCTCCTCTTCCATGTCTTCTTCTGTGTGTCTTCTTGAGTGAGTGCCCATTTATATAGCCCACCAAGGGGGCAAGGACTCAACCCTGAGTCATGCCCTACTGACATGATCAAATCAAAGCCCTAATCTTAACATAATTTAATCAAAGACATCTCAGCTGAATCTAATACAATCAAAGAGTATCATGCCCAGAGGAACAGACCAGTTTACAAACATATTTTATATCTTTTTTTGGAATTCATAAATAATATCGAACTGCTACATAGGGTAAGGGCATGGAGGGGATAGGGAATATTATTTTGAAGGGATTGGCCAGGGAAATCCTCTCTGATAATGTGAAATTAGAACAGAAGTGACCTGAATGAAGTGAACAAGCAAGTCATGTGGCTATTTGCAGGAATACTATTTTAGGCAGAGGTAAGAATAAGTGCAAAAGGCCCGAGAGAGGAACATACTTGGTGTGTTTGAGGAACAACAAGGAAGGGAATACACTGGCAAAGAGTGACTAACAGGGAAGGTGACTGAGTTGAGGCAGAGAGGTAATGTGGAGCCAGGACAATATGGGTCACTTTTATTCCACGTGACATTGTAAAGCTTAGAGTGTTTTGAGCAGAGAAGTAATATCATCTACCTTATTTGCAGGGTCGGCGGTGGGGGAGCTGTAAGTAAAGTGTGGGGGTAGAAGTGGTGAAAGTGGTCATTTTCTCGATATTTCTGGAAGGAGAACTGATATAATTAGCTCTGATCAGGATATGAGAAAAAGTAAAAACCAAGGATGAATCCAAGTTTTGGGACTTGAGCAAGTGAAAATATGGAGTTGAAATTTAATGAGCCAAGGAAGCAGAGGGGATAGGGGAAAGAGGGAGAGTTTTGGGGATGGAACTTTATTTTCACATGTTGATTTTGGGATGCTTATTAGATATACGAGTAGAAACGACAAGGGGGTGGTTGGATATGCGAATGTGGAGTTCAGGGGAGAAGTCAGTGCTGAAGATGTAAATGTGGAAGTTAATCAGAGAATAGAATTATTTAAAGGACCTGGGACAAAATAAGCTCACCTCAGGAGAGAGTGCAGAATGAAGAAGGGGGAAAAAATCCAAGAAAGAAGTCCTAAGTCATTCTATCACTTAGAAGTCGGGAATATAAAAAAATAATGATGCAAAGGAGATTGAGAAGTAGCAGTCAGAGAGATAGGAGGAAAGGGAAGAGAGAAAAATATCCTGGAGGCTAAGTAGGTAAATTATTACTGGGAACATGGAGGATTTGAAAGCAGTAGAATAGCAGCCGTGGCTCTAAGTCTTAGAGTCTAGGAAAACTTCCCAAATACGGCAGCCCATGATTCAATTACTTGCTCTAGGATCTGACTGCCTAAGAGAGGTTCGAATGACTCTTCCCTGATGTTTGGCATCATCCCCAGCCTTAACCTTGTTTTCACTGGATGAGGCAGCTTTTGCTGCTGTCTCAAGGTTGACACCTTCTAATTTCAAATTATTTAAAACTAAAGAGGACTACCCAGTCATCATTGAAAAAGAAGGGTTCATTATACATCTTCACTTAATTCAGGCTTTCTTTCTGCATCATCATCGATATCATGTAATCACTGAGGCATCCTCATCATCTCAGCATTTTTTGCAGGGCTTACATGTACTGCTGAGCCAATTTGCACACATGCTCTGTTTTAATCTAGACAACAATTTGGGAGTTAAATATTTTTGTGTCTATTTTAATACATGAGGACACTGAGGCTTAGGTGGATAAAGTGGTAAATGGCAGAGTTAGGGAGCCAAAGGTGTTTAAGTCCAGAAATCCTTGCTCTTAATCATTGCTTCTGATTTATTCAGTGAATACCATGTGCCTTACTTTCAGTAAAAGAAAATTTTATGTAATTTAAAGAAAAATAAAACCTGGGTACTTACCAATACTTTGAGGAAAAGTAGTTGTAAATCCAACCTTATCCATCTCTCAGAGCAATAATTTGTCTAATTTCCAAATTTTAAACTTCTCTCTTTTGATGTTAGCATACTTTACATGATGCCACTTTCATTTCCCATCCCATTCCCAAGAATTTCTCTCGTTACCCGTTGTGGTATGAGGATTGTTTTTTGGTAAAGGGTGGGAAGAATGGGAGTATATATATGGTTTTCATCACATAAGTAATATACATTACCTCACTGTTTATATCACTGCTCTGAAGTCAGGCATTCAATTACTTGTGTCTACAGACTTGGTTTTAAGCTGAATTATATTTATTTTGCAAATACATGAAAGGGAGACATAGATCTCCATCCCTTACACTTGCTATTTTTGAATCTCTAAAGATGTTAGGGTCCATGTATTAGGGTTCTCCAGAGAACAGAACCAAATATTAAGAGACTTATAAAAATGAATTGCCTTATGTGACTCTGGGGGCTAGCAAGTCCAATCTCTGTAGGCAAGCCACAGGCTGGAAACTCCTGTAAAGTTGATGTTGAAGTCTTTGGTCTGAATTCCCCGTGGGAGGCTGGTTGGCTGGAAATCTTGGCTAAAGCTGATGTTGATGTTTGGGCAGAAATTCTTCTTCTGACCTCTGAAACCCTCAGCTCTGAATTTTAAAACCTCCAACTGATTGGTTGAGGAGATTACCCACAGTGCAGGGGGGCAATGCCTTTTTTGATTGTAGATGCAATCAACTGATCATAGATGCAAATACCATCTACGAAATATCTTTGCAGTAACAAGTAGGCCACCGTTTGAGGAAACAACTGGATACCATAATCTAGCCAAGGTGACACATGAAATTAACCATCATATCTATCCTTGTTAAAGCATTGCATTTATAGAATATTTATTCATGTTCTTTTCAATTTGGAATTTCCTGATCTTTTTTTTTTTTTCTCCTGTATCTCATTTATAGAGCAAATACTTGTACTGGAGTGTTCATCCCATAGAGTTGAGATTCAGAGAGTTCACCATTTTTTATGGGAAAAACTGAAAAAGTAATACTTTTGCTTCTTCTCAACCATTGTAACTGGGCTAAACTCCATTTATCTTTTTGCAAGATGGCTACTTAATTTCTCAGCTTAACACAAACCAGAATATATATTTTTACAGCCATGGAAATTGTACTTCACCAATATTTTAGTTAATGCATGTTTTTTGTTCTAGTTGTAGGTTTTTTTATCTCATCATAAAACTTTCATTAGTATTCCAATGACTGTTTCAGAAACCATTCCTCAAAAACCAACAGAAACATGTTAACTTTACGGGGGGTTGAGTTCCACTGAGCGTCTCATCATTTCCAACAGCTCAACAAACGTAAACTTAAAGTTGCTATATTAGAATTTCCTTCTTAATATATCAAATACTTGGAAGATAAGTTTTCATTTTAAATTTCACAAGAACATGAGAGCAAATTTCCAGTGCCTTATACACCTGCTCTAAATATCACTTGCAAATACTCAATGACAGATATAAAAATACACAAACCAGCAGCAACTCTGTGAACTAAGACAAGAAAATTCTGAGTTAAGAGATAAAGTCCAGGGAAGAGGCAATTTCTATTTACTAACCTATGAGCACCTCTCCATTTTTTTCTCTCATCCTTCCTTCCTCAAATCTATCATTTTCATTTTTAGAATCAAATGATAATGATTTGATTCTCCAGCCATAGTCACCTCCTTTCAATTTCTCACACACACCATACTTCTTCACAAAGCCAACTCCTCCTCATCTTTCAGGTCTCCACCAAAAATTCACTTTCTCTGCAGTGTCTTCCCTGATGCCTCCAGTGGATACAACACCCGTGTGAGATTTCCTAGCATTTTGGTTGTTCTCCTATGATGGCATTTAGTACACTTTAGAATCATGGCTTGTTTTAATGAATCTCATTAACATCATATTTTAGGCAATGAGGGCAGGGATGCACTATTTTATCCAAGGCTGCCAATCACATATTAAGTATTTGGTAAATATATAACAAAATATTATTGAGGTGGTTAGTATAGTTTATAAGAGTTCAGAATTCCTTGGAATGAGAGTGCTGGATTCAAATCTCAGTTGTGGGCCTTACTAGCCTCATTTACTGAACTTGGGTAAATTACCTAAACTATTTGAATTTCAATTCCTTCTCTATAAAATGGAGATAAAAATATTACCTCAGTGGATTATAGTGAATATTCAATGAAATAGTTCAGATACTGCTATATCTGACACATAAAAGTATGCAATATATATTTCTTATTGTTAATTTATTAAACAGTACTATTTCTAATTAACAACAAAATATGGTTATAGATTTAGGAATGAATTACTATTGTAGAAATGGTTACATATTTTAGTGGTAAATTAAAAAATGATTAATGGAAAAGGTCTACAGGATAAAAATACTAATTGTATAATAATGTGTTGAATCTACAACCACAATTATCAAAGATTGGGATGTGACATGATATTGAGTAATCTGTTAAATTCCCCATTAGGCATCAAGGAGAATGTATATTAATATTTTATCCTTATATTTGATAATTAAAGAAATATGATTTAATTATGTATACTATAAACTGAAAGGCCACCATTAGTAAAATTGAAAATAAAATGTTCAGCTTCCAAATAAGAATAGAGGCTTAAAAAAGTCAAAATATAATCTATACAGTGAAACAGAAAACTAAGGCAATAGCAGAGAAGGAAAAATAAAACTACCAACCAACCAAATAAAAAACCTCAAATTCATAAAACATGGAGAAAGCAAGGCCAAATATATGAGTTATGAAAATATATGCAAATACATTATACATCCTATTAAAAAACAAAGCCTCTCAGAGTGACTTTTTTTTTTTAATTGATGTAATCCTCCAAGAACAGAATAACTATATAAGTATTACAATGAAGGATTCATTAAAGATAATCATAAATTCAGTCTTTTATAATTTCCAATTTTTCTACAGTAAGCAATTATTACCTATTTAATTAGGGAAAAAAATAGATAAAGTTAATACATGTAAAGCCCTTATAAAAGTGAGTAGTACCATGTAAGCTCTACTTCAGGGTTGTTTTATAGTATTAGACATTACTATGTCTATGCCAGCGCCATCTTAACATTGGGCAATAGCACCAGTATCAAAATCATGAAGTTCTCTTGACTTTAGGGTGCAGTAGGTCAGATTTGTTGAAATTTTTTGTGGTAATTTTAGTTATTTGTGGTACAGCTCATTCATCATCATATCCCTTATTTGTATACTAAGGAGTGGTATATAGTAGATACTTACTTTCATTATTGTCACTGAAGTAGAAATAATGACATTTAAATTGCTCTGCAGTTTACAAAGTGGCTTTATCTCTATTTTCTGAGAAAGAAATATTAAGCATATTTTCATTTAAAAGTCTTTGCCCTCCCCCAGCATGTATTTTCATTTCAATCATTCATTTATTCATTTGTCAATTTTTTACTAGACATTGTGCATATATAAAGGTAAACAAAAACATGTATGGTCCTTTCCCTCTTAGAACTCATTGTCATCTTTAGGAGACAACAATTAATTTATTATCCACACTGAGGAAAAAAGCACAGATCTATGAGAGCACATAAGCATATAACCAAGAAGTTCATCCTCGGTTGACAGGGGCAAGGGTTGCTGGCCAGGGTTTTCACAGAAGAGCTGTTCCAGCCAAGGGCTGTTATTAACATATCTTCTTCACCAATATTCATGGTCAATCCATCTTTCTAACATTCAGAATGCTGATTCACCAGAATCAGGAAATTTATATTCAATGGATTCTTTGTTCCAATCTCCCAAATTAACTGTAATACATCAGTTTATACCTTGCTTTATTAAACCCTATATATTATGTCTTCTGAAAAAATATGTTTGGCATTCATTAGTCAGTAAGAACTACATGTAACCACCAGGGCAGGAAAAAAAGGATAGACATACTCAGATAGGCTTATAAAATGCCAGAGTGAAACCTTTGTAAACAGCTTCATCCTTGGGCAGAAGACACATAGCTCTTTACCCAACACACTGTGCTCCAGCAATGAGTAGAAGGCTTTGCATATGGTCAGTTGCTCTGTCATATCCCTCAAAGTTGGGCCATATCAGAAGGTCATTGTCTGGACATGAAGGGGAAAATCCATGTAGTGCACTGCCACATCTTCCACTGATTCTTTTCTAATACTCCTAGTAGATTTTTAAAAAACAAATTTAGTAATGCAAATTATACCTGAATGCATACTTCTAGGAAAAATGAAAACATTGAAAATAAGGCTACAGTCCACTTTGATTACTACCTCTTTGTTCCCATATTATGTACCATCTGTGGAGGTAACCATGGTGTGACAGTTTGAATTTAGTGAATCCAAAAAAAAAAAAGATTATGTTCTTGAACAAATCCATTCCTGTGAGGGTGGGTCCCTTTTCATTGGACTCCATCAGTGAGGCATAACTCAAATTATGTCTCTGCTCTCTTACTGGAGCTTTATATAAATGGAGACACAGAGAGAGAGATACACAGAGAAAGGAAGCTGCCCTATTGATACTGTCATGTGAAAGAGAGGACTGCAGGATAACAGAGAAGTTCCAAGAAGCTGAGAGAGTCCTGGAGTCTGGAATCAGCAGATCACAGAGGCACAGAAAGAGTCCCCGAGGAGCTGGGCCCATGGAGCAGCTCAAGGCTGAAGAGATGAGATGAACCATAAGGCTGACAGCCCACAGCTGAACACCGGACGAAAGCAGAGCAGCCTAGACTGAAAGAGAAGGCCTGGGAAGAGGCAAGCTCTATGGCTGGTCACCCACAGCTGGGCTCCAAGAGATGATGAGCCCAGAAGGGAAGGCAGGGATCAGCTGCCATCTTGCTTCACAATGTGGCAGGACCCCAGAATCACCAGTAGCTGACTTTGGTGAGAAAGCATCTCTGCTGGTGCCTTGATTTGGCATTTCATGGCCTCAGAACTGTAAGCTTTTATCCTAAATAAAATTTTCATTATAAAAGCCAACCAATTTCTTGTATTTTTCATCAGGTGTCCTTTGGCAAACTATGACACATGTTCATTGATTTCTGTTTCTTCCAGAATTTACATACACATATGCATAGTATTAACATCTCTGGGTTGTTGTTGTTGTTGTTTTTTTACATAAATGATATTATTCTGTTGATCTTATTTGAAACTTTTTTTCACTAAAGAATATAGTTTACACATTTTGCATGACAATGCAAATCTACTTCATTTTTAAATTTCAGAGTGTATCAAAGTGAGGGTATATCAGAGTTTATTCACTCCTCTAGTGATGGGTTTTTAGGTTGTTTCCCATTTTTTCTCTTTACAATGCCATGGTGAATATTCTTATGAAGATACTAGTAGGTCTTTTGCTAAATTATATATGGAAGTAAGCTTGTGAAAACTTGTGAAGTGTTGTCTGCCACATTATAATTTTATAGTTTGCCAGGAATGACATAAAAATGTTAAAAATAAGAATGGCATGGACAATCAGAAAGGATGCACCAAGAAATCAGGGCAGATGCCAGTCATAAGCATTGGGTATACTGATCCTACTGCCCACATACATGCACTGAGATTTGGTTTCTCAGTGTTGGCATTCACAAAGCATTTTTGCCTCTTACATATTTTCTTGTGATCATATCTTGCTCTTCTAACTTAGCAGTGGTGCTTAGCCACAGTCTTATAACACATAAGCCAAAAATACTGTGTGTACTATGTGTGCGTGTGTGTGTGTGTATATGCCACAGGTGCATATGGCTGATATTAAAAATTAACTCAATTTAAATAGCTAAATACAGTAAATGGTAAACAATAAAGCACATAATTATAAAGGATTTTTAAAGAAAATGACATGCAAAAACGGTTGGGATTCTTTCTCAATTATTTCATTTGTTCCAGCCCTAATGTCACATACATAGTTTAAAACATTTCCCTCTAAGTTTTTCAAAATTTTAATTTAGACCATTTCTGGAATTTTATATGCTTCTGGTGCTTCAATCCAGTTTGTCCTCAAAAGCTTCTCTAACCTTTTCAACTCTAACTATGTATTCTTAAAGAACTACTCCTATGGCTACTCAGCTTTAATACTTGCTAAAAAATGTGAAAAGTTTCAATAGCCTTCTTCTTAAGGGTAATTCTTTCATCCTTTTTATGTCATAGAATCAGAAAAAAAGGAAAAGAAACACATGGGGCATTCCCTTTGCTGAGATTTCAAAAATTTGTGATTACTTTAGAAGAATCAGTAAGAAGTACTTTTCAGTTTAATTATTAAATGAGAGTGAAGCACATCTCTTCCATAGTTTTTCTTTTTAGAATAAAAGGAAATTGGAATATCATGTTATAGTCTGTACATATCATGTATAGTCTGTACATTCCCATCCAACATATAGAAGCTCCTAGCATGGTATGACAATATATCACAGAATGTCATTTCCTTTAGCAATACCCAATCAATGACCCCTATCCTTACACATGGATGATTTCTTGCCAAACATTTTCATGCTATTAAAATTTTTAAAAATACATTAAAGAGAGAATTTCTAAGCCAATCAGAACTGGCTACCCTATGGCAACCAATAGAGGGGAGTATGGGTCAGTGCTATTTTCCATGCACCTTCCTCCATTCACTCATGAATACAGTTTTGGTTACCTTTTTTATTCAAAAGTAAATCAAAGGCATATTTCATTCAAAGTGTTCATGGCAGAGGGATCTTGGGAGGCAATTTCCAACCCTATGATTCTAGAATCTATTAAACCTCTTGTTCTTATAATTATCTTCACATTTTCCCCATTACTTTACATAGATAGAAGAATAAAGAAGCTGCAGTTTTGATTACAGTATTGTTTTAATCTCATTACTTCCTCATATCCACTTTTTCTCTTTAATTTCTAATTTGAAACATATTAAAATAATAAAAAATATTTCAATGATTCTAACACTAATTATTTGACAGGTCTAAGATCCTAATCTCTCAAACATCTTACTTATTCCAATGAAGCACATGCAATTTTAAGCATTAAGATAAAAATTAATTTTAATTTATTCTGTAAATGAAGAACATTACATTTAATTCGATAACATATCAGCCTACTCAAACTGAATTTGAAGGGGAGAAATGATATATGTTGGAAACCTAAAATCAAAGCTGCTTACTCTTTTGCTGTATAGATGAGCCTGACTTACTTCATTCAAAACACAATTATTCTAATAAACTCTGAGGTAGGTGGGTTCATCAGTCACATATAACTCTGATCCAGACACTGTATCAGGCTCTTAGTATAAAGCTGGAGAAGACTCTGGTTTTAAGAATCTCACAATATAATAAAATACAGCATGACCAACATTAAGAGATGTAGGAATGACATGGAGACAGCAACAATTCCCTCCCATCAAGAGAAATACCAAGGAAGGCTTGACAGGGATGGTGGTTAATTAGAATGAGCAGGATTTTGAACTAGTAGAAATTGAGGTATATTTTAAATGAACTCTATATCCAGCTATTAAACCCCCCTTTGATAATTGATTTTCCTGCAAATTTCATAGTTTGCCAACAGTGTTTACAGGAGGCTGCCACAGGGGAAAGACATGGGCCAAGCAAATTTCTACTTTCCTCCTCAACCTTCCCTCAATGCCTACCTCTTTTATTTAAAAAAATGCTCTGATTTTAGCTATGTTATATTTACATGATTTTGTTTCAATTCACTGTCTTAATGATCTGTTTTATAAATTCAGACTGCTGTGTGTGTGTGGTGTGTGAATATGTATACGTGTGTGTGTGTGTGTATGTGTGTGTGTGTATTGGGGATTGAATCATGTCCCCAGCAAATGACATGTTCAAGTCTTAATCTGCATTCTGTTGGGTATGGACCTATGTGGAAATAGAACCTTTGAAGATGCTCTTATTAGTTAAGGTGTGGGCTCATTTGTGAATAGGATCTTCAAATATCCTATTTAGATGAGGCCAAATTAAATAGGGTCCTTATGACTGGAGTCCTTATAAGCAAAGGAAATTAGGAAATTCAGACACAGTCAATCAGTAGAAGCAAGAAGCCAGAAGTAAACAGAAATCAGAAAGACAGACACAAAGAGAGAGCGCAAGATCACCTTGTAACCTGGGATTGCTGGAACACTTCAGACTCTGGAAGAAAGAAAACCCTGTCAATACCTTGATGTTGGACTTCTAGCCTCCAAAGATGAGAGATAATAAATTACTATTTGTTAAGCCAACCTATTGTATGGTATGGGAAGCTTTGTCAAACTAAGATAAGATAGTGTGTGTGTGTGTGTGTATGTGTGTGTGTGTGTGTACACTCATGTGGGTTGAATTGTGTCCCCAAAAAGATGTGTTTAAGTTCTAACCCAAATACCATGAATGCATGAATGTGACCCTCTGTGGAAATGAGATCTTTGGAGATACGATTAGTTAAAATGAGACCAAATGGATTAGTGTGGGCCCTAATCCAAGATCACTGTTGTCCTTATTAAAAGGGAAAAATTGGACAAAGACAGACATAGGGAAGAAGACCATGTGAAGGCCTAGGCAGATGCATCTGCAAGCCAAGGAACACCAGGGATTGCCCACTGTGGTGGTTTGAAGCTGTTTGTACCCCCAGAAAACCATGTTCTTAAATTTCATCCATTCCTGTGAGTGTAAACCCATTGTAAGTAGGATCTTTTGATGATTTACTTCAGTTAAGGTGTAGCCCACCTCATTTAGGACAAGATTTAATCCTAATATTGGAGTCCATTATAAATGGAATGAATACAAAGAGAAAGAGAGAAGGCCACGAAAACAAGAAGCTGAAAGCAATGAAACCCAGAAGAGAAGAGAGAGACCAGCAGGCAATATCACCCAACTTGCCGTGTATCAGAGGAGCCAAGCATCACCGGTGACCTGTCTTTGGGAAGAAAGTAACAACATGATGATTCCTTGATTTGGACATTCTCACAGTTTCAAACTGGAAGGTAATAAATTCCCATTGTTTAAGCTAATCCATTTTATGGTACCTGCTTTAAACAACCTTGGAAACTAAAAGAGATTTTGTAGCAGGAGAGTAGAGTGTTGCTATTAAAAATACCAAGACTGTGGAAATGGCTTTGGAATTAAGTAACGGGTAAAGGTTGGAAGAATTGGGAGAACCTTGTTAGAAAAGGCCTATACTACTTTGAAGATACTACTGGTAGAAATATGGATGCTAAAGGTACTTCTGATGAGGTCTTAAACAGAAATGATGAATATGTTATAAGAAATTGAAGGAAAGGTGACCCTTGTTTTAAAGTGGCAGAGAACTTGGCAAAATTGAGTTCTGATATTGAATGGAAGGCAGAATTTGAGAGTTATGAGCTTGGATATTTAGCTGAGGAGAATTCCAAGCTAAGTGTGTAAAGTGCAGCCTGGTTTCTCCTTGCAGCTTATAGTAAAATGCAAGAGGAAAGGGATAAGCTGAGAACTGTATTCCTGGGCACAAAGAAACCAGAAATTGTTGGTTTGGAAAATGCTGAGCTTCCAGAAAGTGAATAACCAGAAAACAGAGCTCCATGTGAGGGTTTAACTGAACATGGAACCAGTCAGCCAATTCAGCACAAGTCAGGATTGGAAATGCAGTTACCCAGAAATGATTTGTGGAAAGTTCTTTTGTCTGATGGTTTGGAGCCCTGTGTACTACATGCAAAACTGACAAGTGTTTTGTGAGATTTGTATGAATAGCACCACTGCCAGCCTGGACTAAAAGGGATAGAAAAGAGATGTATTGAAGGAAAAATGACTTCAAAGACAGGACCATGGAAAGGTGAAGTCTGGAATGAAGACATTTTCTTGGGCCAAGAAAACTAACAAGCCCCTGTATGTGGAAAGGATTAGTATGTCCCTATACTTGGAGAAGGCAGTCCTTCTGCACCATTGTTCAGTAAGGGTGTTACCACCCCGGTTTTCTCAGATGCCTGGAGGATTATGGACAGTCTTGCTACCACCCCAATGCCTGGAGTGGTTAGAGCCTTCACCTCAGTGTTTAGAGAGACCATGACCGCTGCACAAGCACATGCTGCTCCATCAGGCCTGGAGGACAAAACATCATTCTATAGATGACTCTCAGACCTTGAAATCTAATGGAGTATACTCTGCAGGTTTTTAGAAATTGTTTGAGAACTGTGGCTCCTGTTTTCTTTTCAATTTCTTTCCATGGAATGGAAATATTCTCCTATACCTGCCCCTCCTTTGTATATTGGAAGTAGGTAACTTGTTCTCTAGGTTTCACAAGTCCACAGAGATAGGAGAATTGTGTCCCAGGAAAGACCATGGCCATGACTGATTTTGATGAGACTTTGTACTAAGTGTTGTTTCTGAAATGATTTAAAGCTTTCGGGATATTGTGATGGAATTAAAATATTTTGGATGTGGAAGGATCATGTTTTTGGGGGGTCCAGAGAGTGGAGTGTGTTGGTTTGAAGATGTATGTATGCCCAAAACACATATTTTAAAATGTAATCCATTCCTGTGGGTATAGACCCATTGTAAGTAGGATCTTTTGATAAGGCTCCTACAGTTAAGGGGGGACCCCCTCATTCAGAATGGGACTTAATCCATATAAACAGAATGAATAAAGAGAGAAAGAGAGGAGGCCATGGAAAGAAGAAGCTGAAAACATCGAACCCAGAAGAGAAGGGAGAGATCAGCAGACATCGCCATGTGCCTTGCCATGTGTCAGAGGAGCCAAGGATCTCCAGCAGCCAGTCTTCGGGAAGAAAGCATTGCCTTATTGATGCCTTGATTTGGACATTTTCACAGCCTCAAACTGTAAGCCAAAAAATTCCCATTGTTAAAGCAAACCCATTTCATGGTATCTGCTTCAAGCAGTCTTGGAAATGAAAACACCCACAAACAGCAGAAGCTAGAAAAGTCAAGGAAGGCTTCTCCCTTACAAAGTTTCAGACAGAGCATGGAGCAGCTGACACCTTTACTTTGGACTTCTGGACTTCAAAGGTATGAGATAATATCTGTTGTTTTAAGCTTTTTAGTTTGAGGTACTTTTTACCACATCCCTAGAAAACTAAAACACTCACCTCTAGTAATATATATACAGATAGCCATGCATACAAGCAAATAGAATTTCAGGCCTTGAAATAAGAATAAACCAATCTCCATTACACAAATTTGTATTTTCAACACTTCAATCAGAGAATTTGTATATAATGAAAACAATGAGGTCAAGTATAATTGGAGCACACATTATCCTTCACACTTACTGAGAGAGTGACTTGCTAAGGCTCAGCATTTCACAGTTGATTATTCTGTAAAGTTTCAGTTGGATTTTAGCTGTTCTTTCTTTTTTTCATGAATTCTTGAGCATAGGACATTATTTAAAAAACAATTTCAAGATCTATAGTAGCCTTTAGAATACTTTTGTGGTGTTTTCTCTCTCTTTTTTTTTTTATCTTTGAACTCTACCAGTGCTTAATCATTTGATTTGCCATGAAATTCTTTTCTTATTCTAAGGAAGAAGTACAAAGCATTTCCTTTTGGATTTACCACATATAAATTCTTCTATTTTGTGGGGGGAAGTGGTAAGAAGATAAGGGAAAATTTCCTGTATTCGTTGTCTGCAAACTCCTCACCAAAAAAGGATAAAGGTGATCAATTAATAAAGTATAAAAATGTAAAAAAAAATCTTCAAATTCACAAAACAATATTTTCCTAGTTTATGTTGGACTGACTCACCATTGAACCTTCCAAATCAAGCCACATTTTTGCTATATGAACAGATACACACACATATGTGGCTGATATGTCTTGAGAAATGAGATAGAAAACTAAGAAGTAGAAAATGACAAACAGGATTTTCTATGCTGAGGAGAAAAAAAAAATGTTTAAGAGCTGGTTTTAGCAGCTCTCATAGGGGAGAGAACTGCCTTTGTTCGGCAAAACACTCTGACATGTCTTCTGACTTTGGACACTTCTCAGCATATGTACTGTTTGGACTATGCATGGGGCAAAGAGATAGCTAAACCACCTCTATGAATTGAAAAGATTTTTAGAAGGAAGGACAAGCAAGTTTGGGGAAGAGTTTGAAAATATAAAGGCAGGGTATCTTTGACATAGTTTGTAGGTGAAACTGGATTGGGAAAACAAATGGAAATTTTCTAGAGGAAGTAATGATTTAGGCTTTTAAAAAGAAAGTCATCTAATTTTCTTTTATATGCTGTTGGCTATTCCACTGTATTATCTAACCACCCTTCAGCCATCCCATGAGCCTACCCCATGTCCATTGACTCCAAACCCTCAGTAAAATCTACTACATCATAGTTCTCAGTAGGTGATATTTTGGGTAGGGAAGACATTACAGCAGTGTCCAGTGGTGGGATGCTGAAAAATAAACAGTGTGTACATGCACTACATGCAGAGCAGTGACTGAGAATTTAGCAGAAGCCAGTAATCTCTAGGGTAAAGGTGAATCCTTTACCCCAAGATTATGCAGGGTTGTGGGGAGAGAAAGACTGACATTCCAATCATCAACGGGCAAGGACAAAATGGCCTGGCAAACTGGAGACTTGGAAATATTCAAAAGTTTGACTCATGCGTTACCTTTCTCATTGTGCTCATGGTGGCCTCCTGAAGTCTGCATTTAGAATGCAATAGAAAAAGAATAAAGAGAAAGAGGAGAAGGAGGAGGAAGATGAGGAAGGGTGAAGTAAAAAAAAAAAGAAAGGAAAATAAGAACATAAAGGAGCTATATTCTAATGCTTACATTGATTTAGGATCTGATTCTTTGATAAATTCTCTAAAATCACACCTCAATACATCATTCAACATTTTTTCCAGATCCACCCTAGATGGCTTCATATTGCCTTTTATGTTGGTGTTTTGTCTTTATTAGAGAAGTTCTAGGTGTACAGAAAAATCATGCATAAAATAGAGTGTTTCCATATACCACCCTACTATTATATTATTAACAATTTGCTTTAGTGTGGTACATTTGTTACATTGATGAAAGAACATTTTTTAAAATTGTGCTTTAAGTATAGTCCATTGCTTACATTAGGGCCCACTGTTTGTGCTGTACAGTCAAATGGGTTTTTGTTTGTTGTTTTAAAGTTGTTATTCTAGTAGCATACACACAACCTAAAATCTCCACTTTTAATTGCATTCAAATATATATTTCAGTATTGTTAATTACATTCACAATGTGCTACCATCCCGATCATCCATTACCAAACCTTTCCCATCATCCCAAACAGAAATTCTGTACAATGTCAGCATTCACTCCACATTCTTACCCCAACCTGCCTTCTGGGAACCTATAATGTAGTTTCTGGCTCTGAATGATTATTTGATCTCACAGATATGTTCATAATCATATCTGTGAGATCAAATAATATGTCCTTTTGCATCTGGCTTATTTCACTCAACATGATGTCTTCAAGGTTCATTCATGTTGTCCCATGTATCAGAACATCATTCCTTTTTATGGCTGAATAATATTCCATGGTATGTATATACTACATTTTGTTTATTCATTCATCTGTTGAAGGACAGTTGGGTTGCTTCCATCTGTTGGCAATTGCAAATAATGCCACTATGAACATCAGTATGTTTTCATTTGGTGGGGAGGGGTATATAACTGGAAGTGAGATTGCTGGGTCATATGGTAATTCTATATTTAACTTTCTGAGGAACTGGCAAACTGTCTTCCATAGCATCTGCATGATTTTACATACTCACTAACAATGAATGAATGTTCTTATTTCTCTACATCTTCTCCAACATTTGTTATTTTCCATTTTTAATAGTAGCCATTCCAGTGGGAGTGAAATGATACTTCATTGTGATTTTGATTTGCATTTCCCTGTATAGCTAATGGTGTTGAGCATCTTTTCATGTATTTCTTGACCATTTCTATATCTTCTTTGGATAAATGTCTATTCAAGCCTTTTGCCCATTTTATAAGTGGGCTGTTTGTCTTTTTGTTGTTGGATTGTAGGATTTCTTTATATATTCTTGATATTAAGCCCTTATCAGATATGTAGTTTCCAAATATCTTCTTCCATTGTGTATGTTGTCTATTTACTTTCATGATAAAGTCCTTTGATGCACAAAAGTTTTTAATTGTGATGAGGTACTGTTTATCTATTGTTCTTTTGTTGCTTGTACTTTGGGTGTAAATTCTGAGACACCATTGCCAAACACAAAGTC
>JAQZBX010040220.1:0-12945 GCA_029593785.1 Cabassous unicinctus | reverse complement strand
TAATTTCTGCTTCAAGTATATGTATATTGGAGCTATTATTATTTTATCCACTTTTATGGCACTTTTCTGCCATGCTTTGCCACTACGTCAATGTTTGCAATCTATCTCTTCTTGGAGTAACCTGTCTTTCCTTAGATTTCAGGCTACTTGGCTGCCTTGTCTCTGATAGATTCAAGAAAAGATAGGATTTTATAGATTATCCAGCCTTGTCTGAAACACTCTTTCCAGCTTTATACATAATAGGAAAAAAATGAATCCCTTATAAATTATTTTTTAAAAATAAAAATGATCCACACGCAAAAAATGAACTTAGACTTTTACCTCACACATTATACAAAAATTAACTCAAAATGAATAATAGTCCTAAATGTTAGGGCTAAGTCTATGCATCTTCTAGGCAAAAACATAGAGGAAAACCTTCATGATCTTAGTTTAGTCAAAGAGTATTTATATACAATACTAAAAACACAGTCCACAAAAGAAAAAAATGATGCAAAAAAACAAAATTCAATTTTTAAAAAAAATTTCAGGAGATACCATGAAGAAAACAAAAAGACAAGTCATAGCCTGGGGGAAATTATTTCCTAATCTTACATCCTGAATATATAAAGAACTCTTACAATTTAATAGTAAGAAGAAACCCAATTAAAATAGGGAAAGATTTGATTGGACATCTCACCAAAGATATACAAATGGATATTAAACCTGTGAAAAGCTGTTTAACATCATGGGTCATTAGGCAAATGCAGAGTTAAATCAAATGTCATCTTTTTTAATTTTAATTTTTTAGTTAAAGAAGTTGTGAGCTTACAAAACAATCATGCATAATGTGCAGAATTCCCTTATATCACCCCTCCACCAACACCCTACATTGTTGTGGAAAATTTTTTTACAGATTATGAAAGAACATCATCAAAATATTACTACTGACAGTGGTCCATAGCTCACATTTGGTGTATTTTTTCCATACACCTCCCTATTATTAAGACCATGTATTAATTTTTTTATAATTTTTATAATTATAATTATATAATTATAATTCATTTTATAATTTTTTTATAATTCATGAAAGAATGCTCTCATATTTGTATTGTTAACCACAGTCTATCATCCAGCACATGGTTCACTGTGTTATATAGCCCCATGTTTGTACAATCCATCAAAAGTGTATGCTCATTGGCTCTCAGTTTCATCACAGAGTTGTAGAGTCATTGCCTCAGTAAATTTTTGAATGTTTTTCTTAGTCCAAAAGAAAAAAATCCCATAAACCCTATCTTTTACCTTTAGCATTGATATAATATCTTCTTTGACATTGATGCAAGTACATTATAATATTGCTGTTAACTATAGTCCATAAGTTACATTAACTGTATTTTCCCATGCATCACCATATTCTTATCATCTTTTAATAGTGACATAAAGTGTGATTTTAATAGCTATAATTAAAAAGACAATACTAAATGTTGATGAGGCTGTGGAGAAACCCAAACCCTCATGCATTGCTGGTAAGAATGTAAAATTGCACTGCCATTTTGGGAAAGAGTTTGGCAGTTTTTTAAAATATTAAACAGAAATTCACCAAATGACCCAGCAATTACAGTCTTGGGAATCTATTCAAGAGGAATGAGGCCATTCTTTGCTCATCAGTATCCTCACTTAGTCTCCTCTTTGGGTCCTATTCTCTAATCCCAACAATATAGATGCTTTCTTAGTTCTCTTTTTTTGTCCTGTCCTGAGATCAAAGTAATATAGCTACATTAAAAATCTACAAGGGTTAAGTCCAAAAGTATGAGTGTGTCTCATAGAGTTGTTGTCCTTTAATTCTTATATGACCATATATATTAGGTATTTATGTCTCTATCATGTAAGTAAATATCTCAATTAATTAATGTCTTTATTTATGTAATTAATCTCTACTAATGTAAGTAAAATTGAGGCTACCTGTGATAATGTGACTTGTCCAAGTGGAGAAGATATTATTTAATCCAAGTCCACTCCAAAGTCTGTGCTTTTTCAAAAGTAACATATTGCTTTACCCAATTTGGGATTGGAATTTAAGGCTTGTTTAAAATCAGTGGACATTATGTAAAATATTAGAACTTGAATCCCGACTCTTCTATTTATCAAATTTGTAGCATTAGGCCAGTTCTGTGAACCTCAGTTTTATCTGCAATAATCATAGCTAACTCCAGCACTTAAGTACCAGTTATTGTTTTAAGCACTTCACAGTTACTGATTTATTTCATCTTTATAAGGGTCCCTCCCACACTAGCAGATAAATGCCTCTAATTTACACACGAGGAAAATGAGAGTCATGGAGTTTAAATAACTCATCTAAAGTCACAAACTACTAAGTGACAGAGCATGGACTCTGACATCAAAGCCTGTTTGTTGTGCTGCCTTTCTGTGAAAATGCAGATAACACCCATCACACAGACTGGCTGTTAGCATAAGTGATCATATGTGTATAGGCATTTTGTAAATTGGAAAAGACTAAAAATAGGTTAGTTATGATGAATAAAATTGCTTTCCTTTTTCCTGTGGAGGAAATGTCAGGGTAGGCAGTTTCCTTATAAAAAGTTTCTATGGGATTTAAATGCTATTGTCACATCCTTATTCTACTGATATGTTTCTTGAATTATCCTTTGAAGCAAGGTATGCACTTGGCTTCATTTAACAAGTGAAACTAAATGTAAAAGTTATCTACTATTAGTTTAGCAATTCATATTTTGCAATTGCTTCTTGATTGCTTTAACTAGGGATCATTTGCTGAAGTCAATTAGTGTTCTCTTTTATTAATATGCAATTATTTGCATGAGAAGAATTCTTAAGTATTTTAGCAGAAAATTGTTATAGTGTGGTATTTATTGCAGAGAATATCTGTTCCTTTTTGATGCCTACTGTATTAGTCAGCCAAAGGGATGCTGATGCAAAATACCAGAAATCGGTTGGTCTTTATAAAGGGTATTTATTTGGGGGTAGAAGTCCACAGTTACCAGGCCATAAAGCGTAAGGTTTTTCCCTCACCAAAGTCCATTGCCACGTGTTGGAGCAAGACAACTGCCGATGTTTGCCAGTGTTCAGGCTTCTTGGGTTCCTCTCTTCCCTGGGCTGCGTTTCTCTCCAGGCTTAGCTCCTCTGTTTCCTCCACAAGGTCAACTGTAGACTATGAAGCTCTCTAGGCTTTGCCTCTCTCCATAAGGCCAGCTGTGAACTCTCAGGCGAATGGCTCATCTCTATCCCGGGGCCTTCTTTTCTTCCTCACCAGAACTCCAACATCAAAACTGCTACAACTCTGTCCTTTGCCATGCCTTTTATATTTGATTCCCCTATCCACCAAGGGGTGGGGCTCAATGCCCTACTGACTGGCCCAGTCAATGCCCTAATCATGACTTAATCATGCCCAGATTAACAGACCAGTTTACAAGCATAATCCAATATCTATTTTTAGAAACTGCTATACTCCACCCTCTGAATTCCAAAAATACATTACAATATTAAAAAAACCTTAAATCAGTAACAATGCAAGTACAAAATCATATCATAATCACTTTAAAGAAATACAGTTCATCTTGAGGCAAAGTCCCTTCTAGCTGTAGACCTCTGAAGCTTACAAAATCATTTATCTGCTTCCAAAACACAAATGGACAGACAAAGGATAAACATTTTCATTACCATAAGGAGAAATTGGGAGGTTAAACATGAGTCATGGGTCCTCTACAGTTCAGTAAACCTGCAGGGCATCTTCAATTCGATTTCAAAGTCTGAGAGTCATTCTTAAGATAATGGTTTCTTCTCCTTGGGGCCACAAGGGGACCCACCCTTTCCACAGGCTTGCTCAACGGCCATTTTCTTGGTTTCACCCTCATCAAGCATCTGGGAGTCAACCAAGCTCCAGACCTCACCCTCCAAGAGCATTGGGGTGATTGCCACACCTTACTCAATCTTTGGGTTAGAGTCTTAGCCCCCCTAGTACAGTGAGGTGAAGACAACATTCCCCCTAACCTTTGGCATACAGGCTCAACTCTCTCAGAGCAATGAGTTGACCACCTGGCCTTCCCTAACCTTTGGCATACAGGCTCAATCCTCTCAGAGCAATGGGTTGACCACCTGGCCTTCCCTAATCCATGGGGGACAGGAGCACCCTTCTCAGACCTATGGGGTGCTGACCTTAACCGCTCTAATCTTTGAGGAATGTGTTCCGCCCTCCCTGTACCCTGGGGTGGCAAAACTCTCCCAGAATATCGGATGGGAACATCCACCCTCTTCAACTGCTGGGGCAAACTCACCCTCTCTGTATACATGGGTGGGGTTCCTCTCTTGGCCCAAGGTGATGTCTTAATTGCAGATCTCAGCTACCATGGTTTTCCTCTTGAAGCTGTTTCTCCTTCAATATCTCCTTTCCATGTCCTTTTTTGTCCAAGCTGACAGTGGTTTTGTTTATACAGCTCTCTCAAAACTTTGTTGGCTTAGCATGCAGGAAGCATGGGTCCAAGCCATCAGACAGTAAGACTTTCCACAAGTCTTTCCTAGATAACTGCATCTTCAATTCTGATGTACAAGTTCCAGGTTTAGCTAAGTCTTCTAATGGGGCACTTTGATCTGAGAACCTGCTTTCCAGAGGCTTGGAATTTCCAGAATCAGTTTCTGTTTTCTTTGTGCCCAGGAGTCCAGTCCTTAGTGTATTTCGCTCATCTAGTAGTTTGCTATAAGCTGCAAGGAGAAGCCAAGCCACATTCTCCGTGTTTACCTTGGAAAGTTCTTCAGCTAAATGCTCAGGTTTGCCATTTTCAAATTCTGTCTTCCATATAACACCAGGAATTAATCTTGCTAAGTTTTCTGCAACTTTAAAACATGGATGGCCTTTCCTCCAGTTTCCAATAATAGTTTCATCATTTACTTCCAAGGCATCATAAAAAGTCTCTTTAGCGTCCATATTACTATCAACAGTCTCTTCAAAGCACTGTAGGTCTTTTCTACCAAGCATCTCACAATTCCTCCAAAAAATACCCATTACCCATTTATAAAACCGTTCCAACATTTTGTTAATTGCAAAAGCACTTCCACACCCTTTGGTACCAAATTCTGTATTAGTCAGCCAAAGGGGTGCTGATGCAAAATACCAGAAATCAGTTGGTTTTTATAAAGGGTATTTATTTGGGGTAGAAGCTTACAGTTACTGGGCCATAAAGCATAAGTTTCTTCCCTCGCCAAAGTCTGTTGCTACGTGTTGGAGCAAGGCAGCTGCCGACGTTTGCCAGGGTTTAGGCTTCTTGGGTTCCTATCTTCCCGGTACTCCATTTCTCTCTGGGCTTAGCTGCTCTGTTTCCTCCACAAGGTCAGCTGTAGACTATGAGGCTTTCTAGGCTTTGCCTCTCTCCACAAGGCCAGCTGTGAACTCTCAGGCGAATGGCTCATCTCTATCCCGGGGCCTTCTTTTCTTCCTCACCAGAACTCCAACATCAAAACTGCTACAACTCTGTCCTTTGCCATGCCTTTTATATTTGATTCCCTTTCCACCAAGGGGTGGGGCTCAATGCCTTACTGACATGACCCCATCAACACCCTAATCATAACTTAATCATGCCCGGATTAACAGACCAGTTTACAAGCATTATCCAATATCTATTTTTAGAATTCATAGCTATATCAAACTGCCAAACTGCTACACCTACCCATTTCATTAATGATATGATTTTAGATATTCTTCATAAATCACCTCATCAGACTTCAGAATTTTAAACATTTTTCAATAAAAAGCTAGAATTCTGATTCACAAAATTCTGGCTACATTTATCTATGTTTGGTCCCTGACAAACAAAGTTAATGTTTTCTTTGATTATTAAAATGCTAATTCACATGATGAGGACTTTCATAGTCTATCATCCTTTTTTTCTTCATCATCTTCATCTTTCCTTCTCCTTCTCCACATCTTCTTCTTCAGTCCTACCTTTTGATAGCTCTATATTACAAAATCTCCTTTCTAATCTCTGGCCAAGGAGGAAAAGAAAAGTAACATCCTTTTTACTTGTTTTTCATTTCCAACCTCAGTTCAGATGTTAGGTAGACACCTCCTTTAAGTTATAGGAAAAAACAGCAGAATGAAATTCCCTCACCACCCAGCAGTGGCATATTGGTCAGCTTCTTTCTACTGGGCACTGTTTCATGACAGGACTATTCTCTTCAAAGTACAATACTTTAGAAAGGAATTGTACTATCCATTCTGTAGATACATTATATAGTCCTATGTTCTAGCTGTCATGATAAAGAACATTTCATATGCTTTAGTTCATCGCCAAGATGGTTCTAATTAGACACTTTTACTAAAATAAATAGACCTAAAGTAGTCCAGATAGGGAAAATACTGCTCCTTGTTATAAAGTCACCATTATATTAATATGAACAGAGGGCAAGTCTTAAAGTATAACATAGTCTACTTACTTATTTATAAAGGTTAGTTGGAAATGTGAACCCATTTTTAGTTCATTTGTTAGGTTAAATAGCTATATACATTATTTGCTCTATTTATGAAATGTCATCATAGTAGCTGAAACATTGTCTAATATAATATGAATTTTAGGCAGTCTCAGTAGCAATTGGAAAGGTTGTTTAATAGCCTCTAATGCAGTTTTAGATGTAAGAGTTTACACCTCCTTTGTGTGGTAGGGCAAGACTCATTGGCCATGAGTAGGGATTGGGTCTCTCCAGCCATATAGCCAATGCTACACTGTGCCCCTTTCTCTCTCACAGTCTCTATCAAATTTGTGCCACCCTTTAGACCTGGACTGGAATAGTGAAGTTGAGAATTATTCCTCATCCTTGAGAAGAGAAAGAACAATGTTAAAAGGGATTTATCGTCTAATAGTGACCAATGTAGCAGTTTAAAAAGTGCTTTTGGTGAGGGGCACTACTGCTTCTTCATGAGTTCCCCACATTGTGATATTTACTGGAAAAAATAATTACTCCTAGAAACTAATTGTTGGGTTGATGAGGAGTTTTAAACATTTTGTTGCAATATGAAAGGAAGGTTCACCAAAAACAAATATTATTTACAAGAATAGGTTATTATTTTAACCAACATGGAATGTGTATGTGTAAAAATAACACTTTTTATGAGTCTGAAAACTGTAGTCATGGTTACTTTGCCCATCAGAATAGTTTTTCCCTCTTCCTTATCCTGGAAAGAAATTAAAACATCTGTTTCTAAGATTTTAGGACAATAAATAGCATTAATTTTTATTCTGATTAAAGTATAAAATATTTTTCTCAAATGATATAATTTATTTAACAAAGATGGAAAGATGGTCTAAAGGAACATTTCATAATTCTCTCTAATTCCTCTGGAACTAGTTCTGTAAAGTCACTGGAACACTGTAACTAGCCATCAGATTATAAGATCAGAATTATAGGTTTCATGAGTTCAATGTTATGTTTGTACCCACATATAATTCATTTAACAAACCTTTAAATACATATTGGATGTAGGGCACCTAGCAGAGCTGTGGAAAATACAAGAAAGACAAAATCATAATTGACCTGAAAGGACTTTAACTCTAGGAGGAAATACAAGATCTCTCTAGAGTAGAATATTGAGTTTGCATCAATTTGTTTGTAGTGTATGTTGTGTATGTTAAGTGCAGATAATTCAAAGTAAGGAAATCTACTTGTAGAAACTGGATGATCGCCACAAAGTTAGAAATTTTAAATCTATTTTTTTAAATCAGACTACTGTTCCTCCTATCACTACAAAAATACATGTTTATTGCAGAAAATTTGAAAAGAAATCTCCCCTTACCCAGACACAACCACTGTTTGCTTCTGTCAGTTCAGACAACACTTTTTCTCTTACTTGTAGCCATTTTCTACCACCAACAGTCTTCCCAACCATCTTCACCTGGCTTATTTTAAAACCCATTTGCTCTCAGGAAAGTTTACAAACCTAATTTTCCCTGCTAATACACTCCCGTTTAGTCTCTGCACTTCTTCTCTGTTCATGAAATATTTATTATGTCCTCTATGGTAGGTGCTGGCGATACAGTGACTAACATGCTAAACATGATCTCTACCACCACGGAATTTGCAATTACAATGAAGGAGACCGATAAACAAAAAGTGAATATATAACTATAATTTTATTGTAAGTTCTTGTTCAATATACCTCCTACTAAACCATAAACTCTATAGGGAAAGGACCATGTCTGTTTTGTTCAGAGTAGTTAGATAGTAAATTATTGTGTGCATATATGTTTTAGATGAATGAGTGAATGAACGAATGAACTAATAACATTTTTGTGCATTTTTTTCATATTTATACACACATATCCATATTTTCATATATACTCAAAATTGGTATCATTCTATAAATATATGCTATAATTTTTTCACTTAATATTTTATCTTTACCATATTTCTATGTGAGTACATGTGTTAATGGTTACATAATATTCTGTTAAAAGAATGTACCACAGTAATTATTTAACCATCTCTATTGAGGTTTTTTCACTTTTTTCCTGAGTCATCTAATCAAGGGCCATACATTTATTTACAATGTTTCCAGTTGTTTGCTGTTATGAATTATATTCTGAAAAACATCTTTATGCATAAATCTTTGTATCTTTGATTATATTTCCTCAGAAAAATTGAAACACTGAAAAGAGGTTATCATATTTTTCAGGCTTTTGTATAGACTGCGAAGTTGTTTTCCAGAAAGTTTATACTAAGTTATACTTCATTAAAGGATAATTTAGGTAATTTCATTAGGTTTGAAAGAGTGGATATGGTGCAATACAAAGGAGGCTTGCAGTATAAGGGCACAGAAAAAAGGTATGACAGCAGTTAAAGAGACAAAAGTACATGTGTTATCTCAGGGCAGGTGAATGCTAGATGAGATAATTTTTTAATAGGTAGTAGAAAACCATTGTAGGACCATGAGTAGAAAAGGCACAAAACTGTCTTTGGATTCAAACATGTCTTGACTCAAATTAGTAAGCACTTGAGTTCACTCACTTAATTTTCAGCTGTGTTCCATTTACCTTTTAAAGAACTTTGTGAACTTGAATATGTTTCTGGTACCCCATCCCATCCCACTACAATTGAGGGAGACTTGAGAAAAGCTATTTCAAGTCTTATCTACTCAGAGCTCTTCCTTAACCATTTCTAACACACTGCCTGGGCAGCACCATTTTGGACACAGCATTCTTTAAGAAGAGTTTGAAAGGTTTCTAGCTTATACCAGGGGAAATGAGGAACCACCCCACTATTTGCTCAGAAATATCCTAATCTTATCTGATAGGCTATTTGATGAAATAGGAGGGAAACATAAGCCATCAAAATTTAGGGGAAATGAAGAAAATATATTAGTTTAATATTTTCAAAATATTATTCCAATTACTTTATTATTAGATGTGGATTTAAGAGAGTTTATCACAACACTAAACTTAAGGTGAGCTGAGAGTGGAGGAACCTGGAAGCAGGTCATAAACTCTGTTCTTACCTTCAACTATTTCATTAGATTATAATATGCATCACTTAGGAAAGTTCTAGAAAGTCCAATATATCTTGCACTTTCCCTGGAAAAAGCAACTAAAATATAATTTTTAATCTTAGATAGTCTTGAATACCATTTTTATGTATAAAAAATTTTCTCTATATATAAATTACCTGCAGCCCTCTATTAATCATTGCAGACTTTGTCACAGAGTTTGGATATCCTTTTACAAAGAGGAGAGAAAATGATTATTTCCCTCTGTAGAATGTAGTTGAATCTTTGGCATAAATCATATGACTTTATATTGAAAAGTCAGGCAGTTTATTAATTCTGTGTGTTTAGCTCAAAGCATTTTTATGTACACTATAATTTGTCTTGAAGACTTAGTAGTGGTCTTCTACTGCTCCTTTTCTAATTCCAGAGCTGAACCCTTTAGGTCTTGGTTCTTTTGTATTACCTTTGCATTACTTCATTATATTTACTCTTAATATTTCAAGACTTTTTCCACAATAAAAAGGTTAAGTAATACATTATACTGTCTGACTCAGTTATCCCTTGAACTATTCAATTCTAATCATAACTCTCTTCTCTTGCCTTTTATAACGCTTATATTTTGGTTCTCCCCTGAACCCCTTGAATGAATGACTTCTCTTTATTCTTTAAGTCCCTAAGTGTTGATACCACAATTCTGTCTCACAGTTTCAACTATCTTCTACCTAGATCTTTTTCCTGAGCTACCGATCCTACTTACAACTACTACAGAGTCAACATTTTGGTCTGGAAGACCAAAATTGCCTCATATTACAACATGTCCAAGTTTGAGCTCCTTCTATTTCTCCCTAAATTGTCTTGAAAAATAATCATCCACTATTATGAAGCTAGAATGCTTAGCATTTTCTGTGACCTTCTATTTTCATTGTTATTGCTACTGCTCTAATTTAAGAACCAGTTTTCTTCTTAATTAGGTCACGAGTAAATTTACTTTGTTGTTTCTGGCAGGTACACATTTTCCAAAATGAACACTGTCATGAAAAAGAAAGAAGGGGCTCTGGCTTTTTTGTTTAAGAGTTGAATGATACACTTCATGTATGTATATTAGAGAAGACGTCTCTAGAGGTTAACTCAAACATTGGCGAGTAAATTTTGAATAGATATATTAATATATTGGAGCAGATGTGTGCCAGTGTTGCCATGAAGAAATGACATTAATAATGCATTCCTGAATCTACCTCCCTATGCTTTGTTTCCTCAACTAAAGTTGAAAGTCCTTAGGACCAGACTCTTGGTTCTACCACATGGAATATAATATTGTAGAATATAAGAGTTTCATAAATATTTGTTGATCTATGATCTAACTTTCCTGGAAGAAACAATTTGGCATTAATTGAGAAAACAAACCTAAATTTGTTTATTTGTTGCTTATCTATGATTTACGTAATTTTATGATGTACTTTTCAGCCAATTGTTCTAAAAAGTCATTTATTAATGGAGCAATCCTAATGAAAATAAACAGGCATTCTCATAAGATAGTGTTATTTATTTATTGGATATCTAAAGAAAGAAAGTGTTATGCGTTTCAAATCAGTAGCACCACTACTGCATGCACGGTACCTAGCACATTGAGAATCTTAAATATTTATAATTAATTATTGTAAGCCACCTCCCCCTTCTCCGTTTGTTTTAGTTTCCTGGGTCTGCTCTAACAATGTACCACAAAATAGGCAGCTTAAAAAAACAGAAATTTATTGTCCCACAGTTCTGTAGGCTAGAAATCTGAATTAAAGTGTCACCAGGCCTCTGCTTCTTCTGAAGTCTATAAGGGTCTGGTAATCCATGCTGTTCTTTGGCTTGTGGAATAACTCAATCTCTGCTCCCATAGCATGACTATCTTTTCTTTCAGTCTGTGCCCCAATTTCCTCTTTGCATAAGAACACCTGTCATGTTGGGTTACAGCATACTGTAATCCAGTTTGGCCTCATCATGATTTATAGCATCTACAAAGATCCTATTTCCAAATAGGATCACATTCACTAGACCAGGGGTTAGGGCTTGAACATATCTTTTTGGGGGACACAATTTAATCAATAACACCATTCTATCCTGAAGACCTACTTTGAGGAACGGAAGTGGCTGTTAATATACTTCCCAATATATTTGCTAGATTCCTTGCAGTAGTTTTTCATTTCTTAGATACTAAGAATAATCAGTTGTGTTGTTTCTCTCTTGCAAAGATGGCATAAAAATCCTCACATTTTGGTTGCAGTGATTAACTTTTGATCCCAAATTAATATGGAATGCAATAAAGAATGGATGGTATAATATTTTGGGGGTAGCGCTGTATATACTATCTCTCTCTGCTATCTTTAAATCTTAGAGTACTTGCTTCCTGACAAAGCACTGATATTTTTGATAGTAGTACAATAAGTATTTCTCACTTCTGGATTTAAATGTATTCCTGCAAAGCTTCATGTAAATCAAGTCATATGTCAAATATACAAAAGGGAACCAATATATTCAAGGAAATGTAGCGAGAAAGATTTTATGAAACAAAGCCATCATCGCATTCTTTTGGTGCCTGATACTTTAAATTTACATACAAGTCGTCAATTGTAATTATGCAATTGATGAGTTTTACAAATGTGCACAGTATTGAAACCACCATCACAATCAAGATATAGAACAATCTACCATCCCCGAAAAAGTTCCCTTGGGTACCTATGCCCACTGAATTCTCTCCCCAACTCATCCCCAGGAAATCTCTGATGTGTTTGCTTTCACTATTGTTTTGAATTTTCTACATTTTAATATAAATGCAATCATACATAGTATATATTCTTTTGTGTCTGGCTTCATTCACTTAGCATAACATTTTTGAGATTCATCTATGTATCTATTGTTCATTCTTTTTATTGCTGAGTACCATTGTTTTTTATGAATATAGCACAATTTGCTTTTTGAGTCACCAATTGAAGGACATTTGGATTGTTTTTTGGCTATTAGGAATAAAACTGCTTTGAACATTGAATACAAGTATTTGTGTGGACAAATATTTCATTTCTCTTGGATCAAGATCTAGGTGTGGAATTGCTAAGTCTTATAATAAGTATATGTTTAAATTGATAAGAAACTAAATTACATTTCCATCAGCAATATATAAGAATTCTGTTCACTTCCTTGCCATGATCTATCTTCTTATATTTGGCCATTTTAAAGGGTGTCTTGTGCTATGCCATTTGCATTTCCTTAATGACTAATGATTTTATGTATCTTTTCTTGTGCTTCTTTGCCATTCATATATCTCCTTTGATGAAGTATCTGTTCAAATCTTTTGACCATTTAAAAAAAAATCAAGTTGTTTGACTTATTGAATCATAAGAATTATTCATACGTTTTATATACAAGTCTCTTACCAGTTATGTTTTACAAATACTTTCTCTCAGCTTATAACTTAAATTTTC
>JAQZBX010040219.1:0-22758 GCA_029593785.1 Cabassous unicinctus | reverse complement strand
TAGAGAGAGCCTAAATATTTAACAATAGAGCATTTGTTGAATAAATTATGATACAATCACCAATAAAGCATTATAGAGGCATTAAAATGATGTTATTGATACTTATTAATATGGAAAGTCATTCATCATTTGTGGTTAAAACATACAACAAAACAAAATGTTTATGAAATAGCATGTACTATAGGATCCCATATTTTTAAAAGAGAAATGACTTGAAAAATTACCCCAGAATCATATGATTTTGCACAAATATCTGATTATCATTCTTGCCCCTTTTGTATCTTTGAAACTAATCTGCTGTGCCCACAATATTTTCTTAGTTCTGGGCATGGGGTGGAGGGATGCGAAATACATATGATCTTTCTCTTCTTTTACAAATCTTACCAGTTACCAATGAATACAGGTGTTAAACAAAAAATTGGAAATATGAGGATTGCCAGGAAATCAAAATGCAAGATGCTCTCTGAGTATATAATAGCAAACCCTAGAAGTCTAAGTGAAACTCTAGGGCTAACTGTGCACAGGACTTCTCAAAGACTTCAAAAGAGCAGATTGTTGCTTACCTGGAGGAAAAAGAAAAGAATGCCTAATTTTTTTGTAAACTTGGACTTACAAAGCCCTGCCTTATTTACTCACTTGATTTACACAGATTCTTGGGGGTTAAGCCTCACCTCTTTTAACCATTCTGAAGCTTGGAGTAATTTTCCCTTTTTTTGGAGCTCTTTGTTACTGTTTGCTGGCTCATTTGTTACTCAGCAAATATCACATTTTATGTTTATATCACATTTCCTCTCAACATGGTAGGAAATTCCTTCTGAGCAAAGACTTAGCCATTTCTCTTGACTCTCCACAGATTTATTTTGGAACTCAGTATATAAAGAGACTAAATAAGTGATGGTTGAACAATAAGTCTCGATTCAAGGCTATTTACTACTGCTATATGTTCTGTACAAAGGCAAGGTAAATATACATTACCTCTTTAGGAATATATAATCTCCAGCCCCTTTATTCTTTGATCAAAGACTTCCTAAATAAGATAATTTCTCTACTTAGAGTATTAAATAATTTTAAGAAGATAAAACCTTTAGGAAGCATGGTATAGAGAAAAATAATGTGATCAGGAGCATTCTAGCTCCTGAACTTCTCACTGTGTGACCCTCGTCATGAATTCCAGTCACCATGGAGAAAATAGTACCAAATTTAAAATTATCTTGGGAGAGTGGATTGAGATAATCATGGTGAGCACCATAATCCTTTTGTATAATTATAAAATGACCCTTTGTTGTAATTATAAAATGACTGATTTCCACAATCACTAGTCCAAATAGCATCGTTTTTCCTCTGGATAAGGCAGTGACCTTCTAAATGATGTCTTGGTTTTTAGTCTTGCCCCATTTTATTTTATTTACTACTTAACTAACGGGGAAACACTTTAAGAAGTCTAAATCATATCATAGCCCACCTTCCCCCACCAAAAAGTCTTCTAATGGATTCCTGCCACACACACAGTAAAATTCTAAGGCCCACAATGCCACACATACTTTTTAAATAAGGGCTCTAGGTTATTTGACTTATTTTATTTTCCATCTCTCTTAACATTGCAGTCTTATCTCACATTATTGGTCTTCTTGCTCTTCCTCAAATATACAAAATTAGTTCCCCCTCAGATTTTTTGACTTGCTGTTCCTTCAGGTTGGAAGATCTTCCCCCATGGAAGACCATGTCATCTGGTCTCTGCTCAGATACTGCCATCTTAGAGACAGGTCTTTGCTGACTGTCCTACCTAAATTGGACAAACTCCCATATCTTTTCTTCCTCTTACCTTGTTTTATTTTTTTCCTAGTCCTTATCACTGACATATATAATTCACAGGTATTCTCTTAAATTATTTATGTATTTATACATTTTCCCCTTTCACTATAATATAAACTTCATAAGATCAGGGGCTCCATTTTGCTCACTTTTGTAACCCCAAGAAATCACCTTACAAATAGCGCATACCTAATAAATATTTATGGAACAATAAATATAGCTATTTAACAATGTTTCTTCACTTAATAACATGGAAAAATTTGATGCAACTGTTCTGTTTAATGAGTATGTAAAGAAAAAAAGAGGGGAGCGGATGTGTCTCAAGAGGTTGAATGCCTACCTCCCACATGGGTGGTCCTGGTTCTGTTCCCAGTGCCTTCTGAAAAACCAAAAACAAGCAACAAGCAAAACGAACAATAAAACCAACTTGGAAAAGCCAATGTGGCTTAGTGGTTGAGCACCGGCTTCCCACATATGAAGTCCTGGGTTCAATCCCTGGGCTCCAGTACCTCAAAAAAAAAAAAAAAGACACGAATCAGTGTTTCTTCTATTGTGGTAAAACATAATTTAAAGTAGTAAAACAATAAAAAAAGTTCCCCAAATCTAATTAATAGATCATGCTGGTTTTGTCATTCCATCTTGTAATGTCAGACTGCTATCAATGAACTCATGGATGGTTGATTATAATTATTGGAGATGTAAAACAATTTTTTTTGGATCAGTCCTCTTATTTATGGCTTACTCCAGTGTAAAACTTGGTTCTGATCTTAGGCTGTCATTTAATAAGTCAATGACCTAGGAAAAATCTTTAAATACTGCTGTATTTAAGTGCTTCGTTTGTAAACTATGACTAATAATACAAGTTCTGCCGGGCTCACTGGGTTATTTTAAAGTGCTGTTTTAATAATGGCTTGGATTTTGTTACCTGGAATACACTGTAATAGTGAGTGGAAATATGGGCTTAGGACCAGCTCAATCAAATTTGAGATCAAACACTATTTTCTGTCTAGTATGTCCATTGCAGTGACACCTGCCCAAACTCTCCCTAGAGTTCAATTCATCGGAGTGGCATAATTGGAAATTTCTGCAATATGAGATACAAGGATATTTTATCTGTTATGATAAAATATTAACCCAGTGATCTTCATAGTTATTTAGCATGGAATACATTATGCATTGCTTTGTAAGGACCTAAGAGAATAGTTACAGGACTTGCAAGTTTAATATGAAGCGAGTTGAGTTGAGGTGTGATCCATTGTCACCTCTAGGAAGGAGCAGTTAAAGGATTTCCTGACTCTGTGGACAGCTGGGATATTGTGCCACAGAGAAGTGGAATTAGAGTAGCAAAGAGTACCTGACAGTTGAAACAAGAAGAGAAGAAGACAAACATGTACTCTGACCTAGTCAAAATTTTCATAAGAATGACCCTGGTCTCTACTTTCTATTGCCTCTTGAGAAGTCATTATTTTTCATTATGAGAAATCTACATAATTATCAAGTTTTAATGAAGAATGATTTTCACAACAGAAAAATAGCAGTCCCTGAGTTCATATTTTATTTATGAAAGATCACTTATTTGTACCTTTTCTTTTGGTCAGATGTGTTTAAGTATGAAAATACCTTTTTAACACCATTTTAAGTTGTGAAACAAAATGTAAAATCTAAGCATGTATGTGAAGTTTCAAACATGCTTTTACTTAGTAATGATTATATTTCAGATAGATATTTTAAATAAGAGAAAGCAAAAAACCACCACTATCAATGTTTCCAACAAAATTATATATAGGGATATAGAAAACAAAGTATATAATATTTTTCTCTTTTGTGTATTTAAATCCATATTCAATCTTTAACTTGCATATATATGACATATGCATGTATATGCACATTTAAATATGTGCCTCAGTATACCATTGTTAAAGAATGCAAATAATATTTAAGAAAAAATACTGTTCTTGTAGTAATCTCATGGACTTTGATATCAAAAAGGCATGGATTATATAAGAGAATTATAGTGAAGGAGAAGAGATCAGTGGTTACCCAGGGTTAGAGCTGGAAAGTTAGTGTGGCTATTAAGGGATAACATGAGGTAGTTTCTTTGTGGTGAGAAAAAAATTCTTCTCCCTGGTTTTGGTGATGGTTAAATGAATCTCTACGTGTGATAAAATGTCATAGAAGCAAATACACACACCCACACACGCACACACACACGAGTGCATGTAAAAACTAATAAAATCTGAATAGGGTCTGAGCCTGAGTTAATAGTATTGCACCAATGTCAATTATTTTAGGTTTTGACAATACACTATGACCATGAAAATAAGATATTATTTTGAGGGAAGCTGGTATAAGCATACAAGGGAACTCTCTTTACAATTTTTGCAACTACTTTTGATTCTTAAATTATTTTAAAATAAAAAGTTACTTTTTAAAAAAGACAAAAACTAAAAGCCTTGAGTTCAAATTCTTGCTTTCCCTGTTTGTAGTTGTATAAACTTGGGCATATATTATTCCACTTCTTTCCTAAACTTCAGCTTCCTCATTTGTAAAATTGGGATAACGGATATCATTCCTAAATTATAGTACTATTGGTATAATTAAATTATATACTGCATGTAAAGTGCCCAATACTGTGTACAGCATAACGTGCATATTTAACACTGAGTTGCCTCTTTTCTGTGGCTATTTGTATACCTCCTACATCACTATATTCTTCAGTCTGTAAATTCCTTGAGGACAGCTATATCTAATTTCTAATTTCCACAGCAAAAATGCATTGTACATAGGAAAACTTAGGTATTGCTAAGAGAATGAGTCAAGGAATGTAGATGAGACATTTCCTGAATGAAATAAATCAAAGACTTGTGTGGCATAATCACCCAATTATTGGAATTAGAACAAACATCACTTGGATTCTTAAAGAACTCTTCTATTTCTAAATGTGCAATCCCTGTTATTTACATACACTACACTGTATTTTTGTCTGTTGTGCTTTATATTTTGATTGCTAGTAGGTTCTACGGGGCCCTCAGGTATAGCAGCTTGTTCAAAATGAGGGAACCAAAATGGATGGTTGTGTTTCAAAACGTGATGTGAACAAGTAAGATATTCTCCATCCCTTGATCAGGAGTCAGTCCTCTTGTATTGTTTAGCTACCATTACAAACAAATAACTTCAAGGATTGCTAAATCACTAATAGGGAATTAATTCTAGCTCTAATTTTTACTCATACTTAATCAGTAGATGCTGATGCCTGAATTTCATTGGCTCAACTGCTCACAAATTTAGTAATACTGAATTTAAATATTTCTTCAGTAAGCAGTTGTTAGCCAATATATATTTATTCCTTTTGTTTTTCTGTTGTGATGCTTGTGGTCTACTCCAATAAAAGCTCAGGAGGGAGAAAACCTAACTATATTGAAATGGTGAAATGATTGAACAATTCCCAATAGTGAATGTATAGCTACAGTCTTGGTTTTCTTGTCTGTTGCCTAGAAAAAAATGAGATAGTCTGACCCCATTTAATTAAGCCATGCTGAACCAAAGAAATCCTGCGTATAGGAATTTTTTTTCTGGGCATGGGGAATGACTGTTCCAGATAGTAGGTTTCTAATTTGCCCTGAAGAAGAATGAGCTTTGCAGGACAGATAACTGGAGATTTGTTGCCTTGAGATTTTTTTTGTTTATAGATTTAAAGCCATGCTTTTTAAAATTATTTCTGTTTGGATTTTGGGGCATTGTTAAGGCTGAGAAAATGGTGTAATTACAAAGTAATAAGTAGTATTATTACAATAGGTAATAGAAAACTTAAATTGGCTAGTATATATAACTTTTCTGATCCCATATAACCTAACTGAAAACTGGAATATGCATTTAAAGTCAACATTTTCAGAATGATATCTGTAAAATGTTTATTGGGTCAGAGGCACAGTAGTGAGATATATTCATTTTATACTAGGAAATGGTATGTGGTAAACTTCCAAATGGTTTGGCCTGACAGTGTGTTGTTGCTGCGCCTATTCTGATTATATTTCGCTTGTTGTCATAGATAGCTGATACCATGCTACCTTACAGATAATAATATGCATTTATTTCCTTAACCTCCTATATCAGGTCAGTAACATGATCCATTTATTCATTCTAAAAGTTTTTGTTACTATCAGCATCCTCCCAGGCTATGCTTTTTTCATCCTATGCTAATGTTTATTGAGATTCTCTACATTTAATTATTTCTGCAGAGAGATTTAAATCAACATAGTTCCTGTCTTTTAATTCAATGTGTCTCAATTGTGACCTCATATCAATATCAGTATCACCTAGAAATGCAAATTATCAGGTCACATCACAGACCTCCTTTATGTGTGGTGGGCCCAGGAATCTGTGCTTTAGCAAACTCTCCAGGTGATACTCATAGAGGCTAAAGTTTGACAACCTCTGTTGTAGTTGGTTAAATAATCAAAGAAATAGAATAGATGTGGATATATATATATACTATGAAACTCGCTATTCCCTGACTTTCTAAAAGAGTGCAATGAAAATCAGGTTCATCTTAGACCCTATTAAATAGATTTTGTTATTAAAATATTAAAAATGATTTTGTTGTAAAATTATTATAAGACTATTCCAAGGTGTAGACTGTGAGGAGAAAACTTGAACAAATCCCAGATATACTAAGAAATGACCCAAAACATAAGGAAATGGATGTTAATGTAATGATTAGGAAGTTCTTCTCTTTCTTTTACTTAAATATATATATATATTCAAAAATATATATGTAAACCAGGAGGAAAATAAATGCTTTAAAATATTCAATTAATTTTGTTTTTAAATCAGAGAGTATGCCCAAAGTTATAACTATGAACTAAACTCTAAATCTGTCTCTTCTGCACCTGTGTAATGGACATGACCCTCAGCAGTTTTATCAATAATAGAAATAATGAGCCCTTCTGTTGAATTCCTCTCTTTCAGGGTCATTTAATCTAATCACCGACTGTCTCAGAAAAGCTCCACAAAATTGGTAGGTATTTTTCACTTTGATTCTTCCTGAGGTTTGTTGCCCTCTGGTTGCAAATGTGATACTTAGAGAGTTACATTAACTCCTTCAGAGGGTCATTTAGCTCTCTGAAGTGCATAGTTTAAAAGAAGATATTTTTACCTCCAAAGAAAGACGGGGACAGAGGATGAATTGCAAGTGAACTGTCATTTTTAAATGCATTTAGGAAACTTAGAACAAAGGAAGAACATAAGCAAGGCGACCCCATCAGTAGCCTGCAGAGGTGGGACTGATGTGCAACACCCTCTGCCTGGCTCCTGTACTGTCTGGTAAACATCACTTTGGGGTCTGGCTTCAACTGCTCCTGTACTCTTATGGCCCCCGATGCCATATGATCTCTCCATGGCCCCCTGGAAGAATGCAAAACATTCAATCTTATCTCACACTGTGAATAACTGGGTATCATATGGTAGCAGTAATTGAGAAAAAGGACTCAAATGCTTAGAAAATTTGCTGATGCTCACTATCAGTTTGGGGACATTCTCTTTTAAGTGTTTTGTGGAAGCGTTCTTTTAAGCAGTTTTTCTCTCTGGCTACTGGGCTGTGACAAGTTTTCTATTTTTAATATTTTTTATTTGGTAAGGTAAAATGAGAAGGGGGAAGTGTGGGGAAAAGATCTAATTGATTGAGAACACCCCATACTGAGTTAGGTTTTTATTCATATGAATGAATAATTTAATATTTTAAACTGCAAAAATGGCAATATTAAGTTTTATCTAACATATTAGAGGAGAGGAGCTCAATTTACAAATTAAGGTATGTTATAGGAAAAAGAAATTTTATTTTTTTTTATATCTGAGATTGTGTCCTATGAAAACGGTAGCCCCATCTCTATTTTTAAATTTAATGTTATTCTAATTGTATAAAGGATTATCATCAATAAAGTGATCATTTTTTTTCTGTCCTCATAAAGAATCAGATAAGAATTAATGGACATAAGCATTGTTAAATTATAATGAGGTCAAAATTAATAACCAAAAATGTGCTGATTATCAAGATATTTTATTATCAGAACTGACTACTAAGGTTTTACTTAGCCTAAGTTTAAACGGTTCTTGAAATTTTGAGACATTTCTTGAAGCAATGATAGAGAACATGTTTTTAGAGGGTTTTAGAAACTTCCTGCTAGGTATCTGGAGCTTGTGCTATTTTTCATGTCTCTTTTGGATGTTATTCTATGACTTAGAAATTTCTTCATTCTCAGTTGAATTCAATATAGATTTTTGGCTCCCAATAGATGTCAACATTTGAAAATGTAAAACTAATAATATGCAGTACTGATTCTTAGGGAGCTATGAAAAGTATTTGGAGCCATATAAAAGAAATTATACTAGACCTTTCCCATCATTGAGGAATTCCTGGTCATCTTTAAAGATTCACTTCCAGTGCCACCAGCCACATGAATGTTTCCCTCACTCTGGGAGGCTACTTGGCTCATATCACTTGACCACTTCTCTTATTGCATCTCAGCATTGTAAACTAGCTCACTTTTGTCTACAGTCACCATCCGCCTGTGAATCTTCATGGGCAGGAACTAGGTCTGATTGGAATGATAGGCATGGTCTAGCACTTTGAGTCTCCAGAAAAATGTGTTAAATACACGTTTTTAATCATGATCTTATATTTGCTTATGTTTGCACACAAATATACAGCAAATTATACACACTGCACAAATAGGTTTTGCCAGTGGTGTTGGGAGTAAAATGTTAAATGGTCATTACACACTCAGAAACCTCTAGATAGAATCTCTATCTTGGAGATCATTTATTTAAGTTTTCCCTTATTCGTTAGATAAAGAAATGGAGGCTCAGAGAGGTAAAAAGACTTTCCTTCTCTAGGATGCAGATAGTTGTGGCATGATTAGTGTCTTTTATAACCTTTTCAGTCAATGATAAGTCCATATAGATTCAGTAATTATAAAATGCAAGTGATTAGGTAGCATCATCAGGCAATTAAATTTGATTAGATAATTCTAACTTTATCAATAAATTACAAGTAAAGCCAATAAATTTTTCTACTTAGCACAACTGTTCCTTTAAGTATGCCTAACTGTTCTGTACAAGTGGAATCATATCTTTAGCTTGGCCTTAAACTTAAGATAGTTTAGACAATGGATTTTTACATACAAAGAGCAAGTGTGTGTATATGTGTATATATGATTGTGTACTCTCAATAACCTCAGAAAATGCCTAAGACAGAGTTTACAGCATCATCACAAAATAATCAATGCTACAGACTATGTAGGAAACAGTATTATGTTATCAGAGCCACATGGATCCAAGAGGATAGATAAAGAGGGTTATTACTGCAAAGCTACTGCCCAGCAGGATGGCTTTTGCAAGAATATGGATGACACAGTTTTTTTCATTCTCCTGTGGACAAAGAGCTTGTCATCTCCTCAGTACATTCATTCTTCCCTGCATGGCTTTGTGTGGCCCATACTGTATTTCACACTTTAACCTGCAAAAAAAATTCCTTTAGAAATGCCTTTTATTATGATTGTTTTTAAGAAAAGCTTGCAAGCTGAATTTACTAATGAGTCACAGTCATTTTAAAGTGTACTATTCCTTTTACATGAGACATTTTTGTCTTAGGAAAAGACTATGCTTAAATCAAATTTTGCTATATCTTTATATTTTTCTTCTGAAACAGTAATCATGTGTTCATTGTCTATTGGAAAACAAATTTCATATATTAATATTCTCTACTGAGAATTTTGTGAATGTATTTTCAGTGGCTTTCCAAATCCAGAGTATGTTATATACACTCATTCACTCATTCATTCAGTTTTCTTTGAGGTCCAACCAGGTGCCAGATATTGTTACTTTGCTGGAATATGTTTGCAGCACTACAGGTGTTTTTTAAAGTTTGAGATTTTATGAATATTACCATTAAAAGGTTCAAATGGTTAAGGTTTTGTTTTCTTCTCTTCCTTCTCCTCCTCCTCTGCCTTCTTTTTCTCCTTCTTTCGCAAGGCAGCCTCATAGATGGCATGGTGAACTTCCACCAGGGGACACATAAGCATGATTGCTCTTTTTAGTGGCGTTAGCAGCCACAGATGAGCACTGCCTTGTTGCATTAATTTGTCAGGTGCTGCAAAATCATGGTATTCTAATTATATCATTCCTTTTTTATTTATTAGCTGGATTAGTTTTATCAACATAAACTTGTCCTCATCAAATTTTTATTGCCCTTTGGTACAGTTTATATAGAAAAGACAGGGCAAGGGCTGCATTTTTTCCTGTTTCCCAGTTTTCACTATAATTATTTGGTTCCCTAACATCCTTGAAATTTGACTATTGATTTCTTTTTCTTTTTCTCATAGTATCATAAAGTCGTGGATTTAAACATATTTAATGTGTTCCAATTCATTTCAGTTATTTTCTTATTGGTGCTCAAATGGTTTCATTTGGCTCAGTGGAAGCTATTTGAATGGGTCCATTTAACTGATCCCAATGGTCTTGAATGGCTTCCTTATTTTCTGGTATGACAAGATATTCCAGGTTCATTTTGCACATATCTTGATAGAGACCTGGAAACTGCCATTTCTTCAGGAAAATCTGGTTTCTTGTAGTGAGAAATTGAACCTAGCAATGAAAATTTGGTTGCTAGAAGTGCTCCCTGCTGCTGAGTATTCATTTTTTCTAGGCATTTTTCAGTAAATACACACACATAAATACATACATATGTATGAAATAAAACACAGCATGAATTCACACTGATACTTATATTCAAATTTAGGACAACAAGTTTTATTTAACCTTATTCTCATTACAATGGTATATATCCTTTCATCTAAGAAAAACAAACAAAATCCCTCTGTTTTCTGTGCCACCAAAGTATCATTTACTTTATCCTACCCTACTCCAATAGACTCAGCATACTATACCTACACCACTTCTAATTATATAATTACTACAACTATTTTGTTTTTATAGTTCTTTTTGTTCCTACTAAAGAATATATCCCAGTAGGCATATACAGCCAATTTACCATGCTTTAAAGTGAACTGGAATAATTTTTCCCTGTGTACTTTATAGTACCAACTCTTACACAGTGTCTTAATGTCCCAGACTGCTATGACAAATACCACTCAGTGAGTTCCTTCAGCAACAGGAATTTATCTCATGGTTTTGGAGGCTGGAAGTCTAAAATCAAGGTATTAGCAGGACTTGCTTTCTTCCCAGGGTCTGTAGCATTCTGACAATCCTCCTGCACACGGTTATCTCTCTCTCTTTGTGTCTGTTCCTCTGATTTCTGATTGTCTTCTGGCTTATACTGATGGAATTAATCAAAATTTCCTTTGCTTAGGTGGACTTCAGACATGTGGATTAAGGTCCATCCTGATTCATTGTGGCCTTATCTACACTGGATATTAGAAGTTCCTGTTCAAAAATGGGTTCACATCCACACCCTGACTCACCTTGACACATTTGATGACACTTTACAAATGTGTTCATATTCATAGGAATGTGGATTAAGATATCAATGTGTCATTCTGGGGGGGGGGGGCGTATATATTTCAATCCCAAGACATAGGTTTGCTTGTTTCATTTTACTTTCAATTTTCAGAAATTGCTTCTTAAAATTAATTTTATAATTATGTGAAATACTTATATTGTCTGTAAGTAAAATTTATAAACAATATATAGTTTAAAAATTTAGTTTAATCTTCCCATACTTTCTACTCCAATTTGCTTCTCTCATTATGGGTAATCAGTTCTCTATATTTTAAAAAAAAAAATTAAACCTTATCCATCTACATTTTTTAATATTAGCAATTGGGTATATATATATATAATAAATGTATATATATATCCTTTCTTAGTTAAATAGTGACATGTTAGCTACATCTTCACTTTGCTATTTTTTTATATACCAGAGATCACCACATAGTACTATTTAAAGGAATTCACGTTTGCTTTTCGGGTGCATGTTACTGCATTGTATAGTTGTACTGCAGTTTATTCAACTAGCCCCATATAATGGATATTTGAATTATTTACAGTATTTTTGTAGTGATAAAAAAAAAAAGCCTTGAATAGACTTGACTACTTTTATCTAACCTCTAGAATTAACCACCACATTATTGTATAATCAGATGGCAGAGGAACATGTTAAATAGCATTCAAGAATGCAATCAGTAAAATCCACAATGTGGGAAATGCACAAGACAAGTGACCTGAATTCTTCAACCACAAAAACAAAAATATAATGTAATGAAAGATAAGATATGGAGGAGAAATTTATAGGTTAAAGAGAAAGAGGTTACGACAAATGTGGGAAGATGGAGCTGTGGTGGAAAGAGTCAGCCTTCCAATAAAACAAGCACTAAACAGGCAGGAACTGTCTGAAAGCATTATTCTGAAGTTCCAGAGGCCAGAAGAACCCTGTTGAGCATCCAGGGAAGAGAGGGAGGAAGAGGTGGATAAATTACGGTAAAGTACAGTAAATTCCTCTCCGTATGGTGGCTACTGGAACTCATCCCCACCCTAGCTGCTGGCTGCTGTGGGGTCCAGCCCTTGGCTAGCTTGCTGGTGATAGGAAGGGACATAAGAATCCTGTTCCCCAAGAACAGTGGTGGGTGTGGCTGATCATTGATCACAGGCTTTGATTAGTACATTCAGATGGCTGGGGGCCCAACCATTGAATCAATCTGCCAGGACAAAAGCTGCAGTAGCAATTATCTTAACCCTCCTCTGACAGGGGAGGTGGGAGTAGAGACTTAAGATGCCATACTTCACAAAGGTTGAGTGAGACGGCTAGTTGAAGGGCTGCATGTGCTGGCAGGCCAAGAAAGCTCAACTTTGGGGAGTTGTCAGAGAAGCTCTTGGCACCCTTCCTGATCCCCTCTGGAGTGTACTTTGGAGCCATACAGTATCCCCATCATGGATCCCAGGCCCTGTTTGGATGGGAAAGACTGATTCTGGAAAGACCTCTCCAGTGTGCTCTTACTGCCAGAATTTGCTCTCCAGGCAAAAGCAGCTTGAGAGAATGAAAGGAGTGTAAGAAAATATAGAGGTGGACAGTCTGGGGCAAAGGCCTGCCAGCATCAAACACCCGGGAGAGGGAGATCTATCTCCCGGGAAACAGGAGACAAACTCTTATCAACAGAGGAACTCCAAAACAACGAACAAACAAAAGCCCAGGAAAAGACAGAGGCCCAGAAAGACAGGGCAAACCTTGCACACTGCATTCGACTTGGGCAGACCTTCACAATAGGAAGCTTGAAGTTCAAAAAATCTCTGTATTATCACAGGCTGGTTACAAAATCAAGAAAAGACATCCCAGGGAGTAAATCTCACAGTTAACAATTTAAAATATTAAAATGTACAGTGTGCAATAAGAGCACTAGACAAAGAAAAGGAAATTCTGACCCATCCAAAGGAAGAGGATGAAAATACAAAAAACACCAGCAAAGAAGACAAGAATGTAGAAATACCAAACAAATCCTTAAAAGAATGATTTAAAAATGCTAAAGGAGATGAAGGAAAATACAGAGAAAGAACTAAAGGATATCAGGAAAACAGTGAATGAGCAATATGAAAGTCTTAGTAAAGAGCTAAAATTTTAAAAGGGAACTATGGTAGTTTGAGATTACTTATGAATTCTAAACAGAGAAATTATATTTGTAAATTGGTCTGTTCCTCTGGGCATGATACCCTTTGGTTGATTTAAATTCAAAGGTTTTACATTTACTTGATTAAATCAAGATTAGGCCTTTGATTTGACCAAGTCATTAGGGCATGCAGAGTTGAGTCCCCATACTTCACCCAACAGAAACAGCATATGCATTCTTCTTAAGTGCACATGAATCATTCTCCAGGATAGACTATATGTTAGGTCACAAAAAAGTCTCAATAAATTCAAACTTCTAAAAGCCTATAACTTCTTATAACCTTTAATAACCATTTATAACCATCTAGACTCTTACTTTACCTTAAGACAAATTTCACCTTTAAATAAGCTTATTAAAGTACAGTCAGCAACAAATAAAATTTACTTTTACAAGCCTTTTATTTTTTTCCATATCCATTTAAGTCTCATCTAACATCCCTCCTTCTGTTCTGTGAAAACCTAGTCATTTTACTTTAAGACAGATCTACATATTCTTCTTTAACTCAATTTCATTAACCACAAACTTGCAATTTTCATCATCTTAAAGATCTAATAAATACAATGCTAGTTTATTTAATTAATATCCATATAAACCTAGGAAGATTATACCCAAGTCAAATAAAATTGAAACAATTATATTATAGTTTATGTAAGAAATGCTTTTTTTCTTCCTTCAAAGGAAGCTAAAACCTCTTTTTAATAATATTCTAAAATTGAGAACAACCTCAAAAAACATACTGATTATCAGGCTCTGGAGAATATATTATAATTATTTAATTTGTTTCAATCATATTTTAGAAAAACCTTTCCAGAGGTTTCAAGGACTTTTCTTTTTCTTCCTGAAATTTGGCAATTTGATTATTAATTACTCTCATGCCAGGGCTGTTACTTTTTTTTTTAATTGGGGAATTTCAGGACAAACTATGAAAATCAAGGTTTATTCTGTAACATTCCCTCTGTCCCTATCATTCTAAATTTTCAAGCCTAGTAGACAGCGTTCTAAACTACATTTCCATATCGTATGGCACCTAGCCCTACCCCCATAAACTCTTCAGCCAGTTTTACTGGGAGCCTTGAATTCAGTCAAGGTTAGGAGAAGGCCCCGGAAGGCAGGGTAGGTCAAGGCCCCTAGAAAAAACCTTTTTTCTTCTTCCAATAATTTCTATATTCATATTTCTATATGACCTTTCCATCTTGCTCAGTTTTTCCAATTTGGGGCTCCAGAAGTACTCTTTTACTTATGTGTGTGTGTGTGTGTGTGTGTGTGTGTACGCACTTATTTAATTTTTAGCAATTTGAATAGAGCTATCTTAAGAATTTTCATTTGCTTGTTTGATATTACCACCCAGAGGTATGAAAATATGCATCGAACAAATAGACAGACACAAATAGAGAGTTAGACACATAAGCAGAAAAGTAAACTTCACTAATTTGACTCATAATTCTCACTCTTTTGGTATGATTGTTCCTCTGGTTTTTACAGTTTTTAATATATCCTCTGGGATTAGTGTTGTCTGCAACATGCAATCTTATTCTTGGAAATCCTTTTATATAAAAAATTGGAGAAAAAAGTTATCAGGGCATTATTTGGCTAACAGATTTTTAGCAAGGGAGATATATTCAATTGTCTATGCTTGAAATATTTAGGTTTTAATTCAGTAGCAAGCCCCCTCTGTGCCCTTTCATTCCAGGTTTCTGGACTTTTCTCAACTTGGCCTTTAAGGAAAGCTGAGGGACTCTTTCTCACTTCCTTGTAAATTTCACTTACCAGGGGGAGCAATTAACCTTTTTATTTTCTTTGGGTGTCCTCTATAAAGTGGGATATACATTCTGAGTTATATAAATCTGACATGGGGAATGGGGTAAAGATGCATACAAATTCTTTGTCTGTTCCTGGAGGTGTTTTCCAGAATGGGAATTTTGCTGGTAGAGCCATCCTGACCAAGTTGAGCTACAGGATTCTTCTTTATAGAACCATACTTCAGCTACCTCCCTACTTCAATCTTCAGATCTCTCTTTCTCAGACAGTCTACTGTAGTTAACTGTACAACCCATAAAATAGCCAATCAATTGCTATGCCAGCACAATTACTATCTTTGTTAAACTTCATAATCTTTTGCTCTTGGAATATGAGCTCTATTCCTTCTGGTGTTTTCATGGTGTTCCCGTACTCATGCAGAGGTCTACAACAATCAAGTAATCGGGCAACCCCTCCCCACATAGAGGTAGAAGGCCACCCCAGAATTTTCTGAATGGATTCCCCACCCCTGCTCTTGTTTTGGTCCAACTCTCCTGGTTACTATGCCAGGTGTCTAGAGTATGGTGAGGAGCTGTGTAAAACAAAAGCTTCCCACCAAACTGAGAATGACTGTGTCAGCAGAAAGAAAGACTCGGACAAGTCCAGCTTTGCAAGTAATGAGCATTTATTTAAGGTGCTTTTGTGGGGTCCTCGTCCATGGTGGCAGGAAGAGAGACAGCATTTTCCAATCTAGATCATCCACACTCACTGTAAAATGAGAGTGTCTTTTATAATGCATGTCTGTGTGCATGAAGGGTAAAAGGACTTCTAAAGGATGCAATGTTACAAGATTTACTGATCAGTCACTAGTTAGCAGTCATTTCCTGAGGCTTGTCTTTTAACAATTTAGAAATGGAATGTTGCTACAACTGGATGGGGAAAGAACTGGAAGGATTGGGGGAGAAAATGCAAAGTCATATATTCCACAAACATACTCTTTAACAACCAATGCAATAAAGAAGAAATAAGAAGCAAAATTAGGAAATATCTTGAAGCAAATGAAATGAAATTACATCATACCAAAACTTAAGGGATGCAGAGAAGGGAAATTTATAGCTCTAAATGCTTACATTAAAAAAGAAAAATGACTTTAAAATAAGATACCTAACCTCAAAATTGGAAGAACTGGAAAAAGAAGAGTAAACTACACTGAAAGTGAGCAGAAAGAAGTATAAAAAAAGTTTAGAGATATGATAAATTAAATAGAAAACAAAAAAGTCAATAGAATCAACAAAACCAAAAATTGCTTATCTGAAAAGGTCGATAAAATTGAAAAACCTTTAGCTAGACTGAGTAAGAAAAACAGAAAGAGGATAAAATAGCTAAAATCAGAAATGAAAAGTGAGTTATTACTATCAACCCCTTTGAAATAAAAAGTGCTATAATAGGATATTATGAAAACCTGTATGCCAATAAATTAGATAACCTACATGAAATGGGCAAATTCTTAGAAACACAAAAACGAACTACATTGACTCAAGAAGAAATAGAAGATCTCAACAAACTAATTACTAGTAAAGAGATTGAATCAGTAATCAAAACTCTCCCAACAAACAATATCCCAGGACCAGATGGCTTTACACGGAAATTTTACCAAACATTCCAAAGAAGGCTTAACTCCAGTTCTGCTCAAACTCTTCCAAAAAAATTGAAAAGGAAGGAACACTCCCTAATTTATTCTTTGTGGCCAACATCGTATTTACTGATGAAACAAATGAAAATAATCTGGGTGGTTGCAAGTTGGTGCCAGCATAGATGGATTGTTTATCCCTGAATTTTTAACTATTGAATTTGAATGATGAGTATACGGTGATTCATTATACTATTTTCTTTTACTTTTTATATGTTTGAAATTACTTATTGCAGGAATCCGTCCTGCAAAGTCTTGCTGGGGTCTGTCCAGCAGAGCCTGAGACAGCGCAATGAAATTACTCTTCACACGAAGGTTGAGAGAGATCAGGGGGAGAACAGCTGAAGAAACTGTGCTCTCGAGCTGATCCTCAGCATGCTTTATATTCAGGATTTTTTTACAGTCAAAGTCAGGGTGCAGGTGCAGGGGAGCAGGCAGGTATAGGGATTGTAAATCACATCATAAGAATTCCAGGCTGAAAATGAGGAGGCAAGATTACAGAAATATTAAGTGATATACATAGGAGATAGGGTGGGAGATAAAATAAGTAGGAACTGATAAGGTGAATTATGTGTGGGCAGAGAAACAGGCCTCCAAGATATTTCTTAGATGTAAAGATTAGAGGGTTCCCACAACTTATGATAAAATGTTAAAAATCGAGTAAAGGATAGGTGTGTTTGAAATTGTGTATGGTGTCGTTTTCTCCAAGGATTCTGAAAATTTACAAATTTACTCAATTGTTGGCTTTTAAAACATTGAAAATTATCTTCATATGTCTTTACCAGGCAGGAGCTAGTCTATTTTTGTCTCTTGATATTATAATGAATAAACAGTCATTTGGAGTCATTATTAACATAAAATGGAAAGGAAGAGTAAATGAATCATGACTGTGGAAACAAGAATAAAGATAAATTTCAAAATAAAGTGTTTATAAAGATTTTCCCCCTTATTTATGATTTCTCCTCCCATGGGAGGAAAAAATATATTTTGTTCTATGTAAGTCTTATGCAATATTGTCCAAATTCTAGAAGCCATAATGAGACTTTGAAGTGGGAGCTAGGTATACCAACTGAACTTTATTACCTATTTCCAAGACAGGTTGTTAAAAGAATTAAACAAAAATATAGAAGGGGAGAGAGCTTAGCAGACAGAGATATAATCTGGGGCACCAGTGACTTCCAAGGAACTTGGTCTGGTAGGTTGGATGAGGTAGCATAGATATTCAAGTAGAAGTAATGCTAATAGATGAGACTAGGGATTTCATAGTTTCAAAAGGCTTTTTCCTAACATCATAGAGCAGGGGCCACTCCTGGGAAGATGGACAGATCTACAATTAGATAACTGGAAAAAGAAAAGATTTCTCTTGTTTCTCCAGATTCTACACAGATTTCTTTTAAACATGAGCATAGACAGGTTGCTATTTAAATAAACTAAATTTTATTTTGAAATTTACCTATAGCCTAACAACAGGAGAAGCAGCAGGAAGTCAGAATTTGGTGAATGGGTATACTGAACTTCAAGATCCACATATGTAGGGAACTTGTTTGATTTTATAAGCCATTATAGCCACAGCATCTATCCCAGGCTCTGGTTCATGGCAAACCTGTAGTAAATTCTGCCACCAAAATGAATGTGCATATGCCCAATAAAATTAGAGAGGGAGAGAATGTGAAGTAAACAAATAAACAAGAACAAATAAGAAGTAAAACAAATAAAGCATTAATTAACTGACAAGATCTTTTTATTAACTTAAGTCCATTGCATAATTGTTCACAAATATTTTCTGTATGGTTTACTACCTTGTGACTTTGATTTCAAAAAAATTTTTTTACTGTCCCTTCCATTGGAAAACACCTCAAGAGTGAAGCACTTCTTAGATTATACTTGCTTACTTTATCAACTTTCACTTGTAAATTTAGCTTAATCATTTCTTGATCTGTTCATCTTGTCAAAAATATTTTATTCTATTTAGAACCTGTCTGACTTTGAATTTTTAAATTATGTAATAATATAATGATAGACAATTGATCAAAACTGGCATTTAATTTTTTAAAAATTTTCTTGGGTCAAGTGAGAAAATAAATTCAGAGTAATCATATTTAATATTTTGGGCAATGCAAGTATGGAGGAACTTTTTATGTAATTTAAATCTAAAAATATTGGGAGGTGGCTTAGTTAATAATAACAGCACATCTAGAATCTTAATTCAGATTTCACCATTGGAGGTGAAGCTCTGTAAGGCAAACTGAGCCTATAAATATGCAATGAAAAAGTGTCTTCCCATTTCTGGGGGAATCAGCTGTAAAGTGAAAACTAACAAAACCAGTAAGTTTCAAAGGTTTAAGTTACATGGGTTGAAGTGACATCAGTTGAAGTAGGAAAGTAAAATAGCAGTTGCCTATTTAAAATACTACATTCACATACCCGTTTTCATTCAACAAAGATTTACTGTTTTCATTCAACAATGAAATATTTTCATTCAACAGATATTTATTATGTGGCAGGCCATTTTCCAGAGCCAGAATACAGAGGTGAACAGGAAAAACAAGGTCCTTATTGTGATGGAACTGAAGTAATTTTAATTTTGTGAGGTAAGATAGGGTGGGGTGGAGATAGCCCATAAACAGAGAAATAATAAATATGGGGTTGTTTCAAGTAAGAATGAGAGCTATGTTGAAAATAGAATGAAATAGATAACAGGGACTGACTGGGAGTGGATGGTGGGAAATTGCCTTAGGTAGAGTGTTCCAGAAGGGCATTGCTGAAGGATACTATTTGAGCTGAGACCTAAGGAGAGAAGGAGGCTTCTCTTTTGAAGACGTGGGGTAGAGGGTGTTAGATAGAAAGAAGTCACCTGTGGCCGGGTCGTGCCACTGTTGTTCTGTCCCAGAGCTTTTGCATTTGTTCTTTCTCTCCCAGGAATAATAAAATTGGAGAACAGGCAGGTGCCCCAACATGAAGAGCCTTTTAGGACGTCAGGAGTCATGTTTTTACTGAAACAGAAAAGTGATGTCCCCAAAGAATTTCAGACTTTCAACAATTTAGTTATAATTTGTCTCCTAAAGGGTTTAAACTGGAGAATAATTTGAGCTACATTTTTTTTTTCCTTCAGAAACCATTCTGCCGGCTGAATGGAGAATAGATTGAATGGATCCAGCAAGAGCAGAGATGAGACTGGAGTCTATTTTACTGACCAACTGAGAAAGCACAGCAGCTTAGAATGAAATAGAAATCTTCTGCATATGCTTGGAGATAGAGCCAAAGGTACTTATAAAGCGATCTGATTGTAGTGGTGTTGTACACATTGGTTTCTGTATTGATTTGTGTATTGGAGTTGCTGGATAAATCAGTTGTCAGGTGAATAAGTATTGAATATTATAGTAGCAGATGAACTTATGGAAAAGTACTTTTATAGGAAATAAGAAAGGCAGTAGGGGAATATTCCTGGTTCTCTTGAAGCTGAACTGGGCAATAGTTTCTTACTTCAATTGAATTTCAGTTAAACATATATATATATATATTTTTTTTTTTTCTATTATATGGAAGACTCTTCTAGATACTGCAAACAGATTATTATGAAAATTTCAGATTATTATGAAAATCACTGAGTATTTTCAATGTGACATGCTATTTTAAGCTTTCTACATATTAATTTTACATATGAAGGAAATTAATTGCAGAAAAGTCAAGGAAATTTTCCATAGTCCCTCAGCCATAAGCTTTAACCCAGGCAATTTGTAATATGTAATAAGTAATATTACATTAACATAATAATTAATTAAATGTAATTATTAAACTTAAAAATAGTGACAATCACTATACTGTCATAATTCATTCATTGATTCAACAAACATTAATGGCCACAGATTTTCAATTGTTTGAATATATCTTAATTTTTTAAACCAACCTTTTCTTCATACTACTTCTGCTTCATTAAATGTTATACACAAAGCAGAGAAAGTCACTGATGTGTGTATATCTCTGCATGATATTCTAATTCCAACATAATTGTCAGACCAAATCATATGTAAATATTGAAAATATTTCCAGATATTCCTCTAGAAATGTATTAATGTAAACTCTCATTAGCAGTCTGAGTTAGCATTTCATCATGACCACAAAGACCATGAACACTTATGTATTTCTTAACTTTTTAGCAACTAGAAGCATTTAGCACATAGTACTATAAATATTTGTTTAAGAAATAAGTGCATGAAATAATTTACCAATTTTATATGTAACATTGTAGCTTCTCTTAAACATATTTTCTCTCTGACGATGATAAAAGACAATATAGTCTTTTCTTATTATAATTATACATGCTCATGTTAAAATTTCTTCTATAAATTAAGTCCTTTACTCATTTTTTTAAAAAAAGAACAGACTTTAAAATAAATTAATCCTTAAAATTTATTTTAGGTTAAAGATATTAACTTCTTGTCTGTAGTAGGATTTGCTAAACTTTTTTCTCAATATTCACTTAACTTCAATTATTTTTCTGAGATATTTTTGGCAACAAAGGATTTTCATATTTTTGTCCTGTTTATTCCCTAGCAATTCCGTCAAATGGAAGAGATAGGATGTCCATAGAAAAGACAAAAAGAACATTGAAAACTAACTCACACCAAATTCAAAATAAATTATAGCCATAAACATAAAAGCTATAATCATAAATCTTCTAAGAAAAAATAGGAGAATATTTTCCTGACCTTGGGGTAGGTGAAAATTTTTTAATAATCCAAAATCCCAAACAACGGGAAAATGATAAATTAAATTTTACCAATAGTAAAAACTTCTGCTCACCAAAGTTGCCATTAAAAATGAATGGGGAAGATCCAAGATGGCAAGTAGGGAATGGCAGGATGCATTCCTCCTCCAGAAACTGCAGGAAGATCAGCAGATTTAACTGACAAAAGGGAAGCCATGAGACTGTGGGGGCAATCACAATCAGAAAGGGCAGCTAGAGAGGGCGAACCCAGCTGGCTGGGGGAAAAGGTAGTGTGGGAGATAGGGCAGGCAAGCCAACACCCAGCTGGCTCAGAGTGAGAGGGAAGCTGCAGAACAAACAGGTGTGGGGACCAGCACCCAACTGGTTCAAGGGGAAAGGGGAGTAGGGGGGAGGGGAGATAGGGCAGGTAGACTGAATCTCAGCAGGTTCCTGGGAAAAGGAGAAACAATAGTGAGCACTGAAGCAGCTCCAGGGAGAGGGAGTGGGGAGTTGATCAGGCAGGCTGTCACAACCACCTGCTCTGGGAGAGAGAAGAACTGGATCAGTGAGGTGGTGGGCTGACAGGTGCCCAAGAGGCAGGGTGAGAGGAGAGCTGTGAGAGGCAGCCTGCAAGCCATCAGGTGCCCAACTGGCTCAGAAGAGAAGGGAGTCAGAGAGTGATCCAGTGGGTAGTAAGGCACCCAGCTATCTCCCTGGGGGACTGGGAGTGGTGGAACAAGCAGCCTTGCAACAAGGAACTTAGACAGATTATTTTTTTATTGTTAAAAGTTCTTTATTCTTCATTTCCCCCCCTCTAAATCCAGGTACTTTACCTGTGGAGGGCAGTCCATAGGGTGATTAATTGGTGAGCACTGGCAGCCTGAGACGGTTGCTAGTTGCCTGAGAGGGAAGCTTGTTTTTTTTCCTTCTTTCTTTTTTTCCTCTTTTTCTTTTTTTTCTTTATTTTTTCCTCTTTTTCTCCTTATTTTCTTTATTTCTTTTCTTTCTTTCATTTTTTTCCCTCTTCCTTTGCTCTTTTTTTGTTCCAGGTTCTCTTCTTTGGTCTTCATTTTCTTTCTTCTCTTCTCCTTTCTGGTCTTTTAGTTTTATTTTATTGTTTCCTGTTTCTTAATTTTTTT
>JAQZBX010040218.1:0-22745 GCA_029593785.1 Cabassous unicinctus | reverse complement strand
CTTCAACAGCTTATTCTGGGGTTTTGATATGCTAATGTCGTTGAGAGTCTTGGAGTTTGGATTATGGTATTCAGCGTCACCCATACTGGACTTCTGCCAAATCTGCTTCTGGTGTGAAATAATGAGCTAGCAGAGTTAATAGTCGGTGAACCCGAGGCCACAACAGGTGTCTGTTTCAAGAAAATGCCATCTGAGAATGGCTTCTTGTTTCTTTTTTTAATGAGAAAGTAGAGCCAGTGATTGTTTATGTAGTAACTGAGTCCTGTGAGGAGCCAGCGTCCTCACGGTACTGACAGCCTAGGAGGGAGACAAGACCGTCCAGCACAAGGTGTCTCAGCAAGGTCCCTCCACAATTTAAAAAATGTTCATACCCTCGGACCCAGAAAGTCCACTGGGATTCTGTGCCTAAGGAATGAAGCAGATAAAAATTGGCTAAAGATTTAAATAGAAAGTGCCAACTAGCAATGCATTTGGAAAAAGACCTTGACCCAAAGGGGGAAATATTAAATACAAATGAGTTTTTATGGCTAAAAGGTTTCAAAGGGAGTCGGGAAGTCATTCCAGAGGTTACGCTTATGCACATCTCTGCAGGGTCTCACTGACTGCCACAGTAAACAGTGCCTCAAACAGCAGGCTCCTGAGGGCTCCAGAGAAATCCAGACAATACAGGCAGGGCAGACAGCTCAGGAATCTAGTACCCTGTCAGTGGGCCTTACTTTGGAATTTATGCTCCCCAATGTAACAGAGTTAGACTCATTTATAGTTTCCCTACACATGGCTCTTCCACCCTTTTATTTGAACCTATAATTAGCACTATGCTCATTAACTATATGTCCCAGAGACTTAAATCTTTGGACTCTTCATGTGCCAGTTAAGCCCTGAATCTCAGCAAAGTTGCAGCCAACACCTACTCTCCAGTTCATTGGACTCACCCAGGACAACTAACAAGGAGATGATGATGGACAATGCCCACCCCAAGGAACAGAGAGTATCTACAACTGCAAGCAAGATAGCTCCATCCATCTGCCTCATGGGAGCTAAGCCCCCTCTCAATCGGAAGCAGAGTGGGCATTACCCTGAGGATTCCAAAATCCTCAAGATTGGGGAATGAACAAACATAAGGGGAAATGCAACTGTGGACTAAAGCAGACTTCTTGTTATTCTAGTAATGAAAGAACTTGTAATGTTGATATAAAGAAAGTGGTCACCAGAGGTTCTGAGGGGAGGGAGAGGGAAGAACAGGTGTAAAAAATGGGGCATTTTGGGGACATTGGAATTGTCCTGCATGATATTGCAATGACGGATACAGGCCATTGTACATTTTGTCAAAACCTATAAAATTGTGCTATGCAAAGTGTAAACCATAATGTAAACTATAGACCATGGTTAGTAGCAATGCTTCAATGTTTGTTCATCAATTGTAACAAATGTACCACACTAATGAAAGATGTTGTTAATGTAGGAAAGTGTGGGAGGGGGAGGGATTGGGGTATATGGAAATCCCCTATATTTCTGATGTAACATTTATGTAATCTAAAACTTCTTTTAGGTTGAAAAACGTTAATATCAGTATTGTTTAAGTCTATCCCAGACTGGAAATAATTTTGCATGTCAAACAACAGAGCCTTGAGGGGGGAAATTAGACTACACTGTGTGTTGATTTGAAATAAGTTTTCAAAAATATTCGTGATGTGCAAATATAAGAATACACAAAAATGTGAACCTAACATAAACCCCATTTTACATACATATGCATATTCACATGGATTTGCACAGGACACAGCAAGCAGGATTAATATACAGGAATGCAATTGTGCAATCTCCAGGTGGCAGGATTATCAGGATCTGTTTCCTTTTCTAATCAAGGAGAAGAAAAGGACTCTGCTGAGCCAACACTCCCCCCAGCGAGACGCGTGGCAGCGGGCTCTGGGGTAAGGATGGCAGAGCCCCCCTCGTTCATCTCTCTCTGCACCTTGGCAGAAAGAGCAAGCCTCACACCAAGCAGCCTACCCAGAGGAATAAAGATCACCTGCAAATTAAGTCAAATCTACTCAGCGTTTTTCATGAGCGCCTGAAACAAATGAAAAAAGGTTTCCTGCATCTTTGCTTATGAGATGATGGCTTCCGTTCTGCGCACTTGCCATCACGCGGGTGGGGGAGGGAGGGACACCCACAGTGAGCCAGCGACACAGAGCCAGGGCCTGGGGGCAGCACCAATCCTGCAGCGGCCTCCCGGAGGGCTGAGCTTATGGACTGCATTCAGACGCGTGCCCAGTGGTTCTGAAATTCCCCTTTGCCCCTCGCCAAGGGAATGCTGAACCCCCGGGTAGCCATTTGGCAATTTGATGTAATTATGAATTCCAAAAATAGATATTGGATCATGCTTGTAAACTGGTCTGCTAATCTGGGCATGATTAAGTTATGATTAGGGCGCTGACTGGGCCACGTCAGTAGGGCGTTGAGCCCCACCCCTTGGTGGGGAGGGAATCAAATATAAAAGGCATGGCAAAGAACAGTGTTGAAGCAGTTTTGAGGAGCAGTTTTTGATGTTGGAGTTCTGGTGAGGAAGGAGAGAAGGCCCCCGGGTAGAGACGAGCCATTTGCCTGAGAGTCTACAGCTGGCCTTTTGGAGAGACGCAAAGCCTAGAGAACCTCATGGTCTACAGCTGACCTTGTGGAGGAAACAGAGGAGCTGAGCCCAGAGAGAAATGCAGCCCTGGGAAGAGAGGAACCCAAGAAGCCTGAACCCTGGCAAACGTTGGCAGCTGTCTTGCTCCAACACATGACAATGGACTTTGGTGAGGGAAGAAACTTACGCTTTATGGCTTGGTAACTGTGGACTTTTACTCCAAATAAATACCCTGGTATTTTGCATCAGCACCCCTTTGGCTGTCACGGGGCACGGAGGCAGGGCCACGGGAGCTGTGTTGTTGGTGCTTCTGGAATGACGCGATGGCCCGCTGACCTGCTGACCCCTGCTAGGAGCTGCCCACGGGTCTGCTACGTCGTGCAGTGTTTCTACCACCATGTGCCGAGGAATGCATAAATCCCTGAGTCTCCCTTTGAAGGCAAATCCCAGCGAGTTCCCCACTTGCAGGGAATTGGGAGAAGCCTCCTCCCAGTCACAGCCTAGCTCTGCCTCCACTGCCCATCTCTCCTGGCCCTGCAGCATTAGCTGGGGTAATTATTGCTATCGTTAGAGCACTTGTTATGCACTGTTGCATGCTTCTGGGTACAAGTCTGTCCTCCCCAGGAGACTTGGGACTCCTTTTTGTCCCTGCTCCCCACAGCACAGGCCCCAGTGGCTGTGAGTCATGGAGTGAGCGAAGCCCACACATGTGGGACAGAAGGGCCACTGTTTTTCCTAGGACGTGGGGCTGGGAGGGGACCAGAGCCATGATGGGCACCCAGACCACGCGGCTGAGCTGTGCTGAGGCCCTGGAAGGCTGCAAAGTTGGGGTTCACAGCCCAGTTCTGCACTGTAGTTGCCCTATGCGTCATCTCTGGGAAACGTGGTCTCCCCACCCACAGGAAAACAGCTGGAGACTCCGCTCTCAGGCAAAGAAAGGCCCAGGTGTGCACTCCTGTCCCCCAAGCCCCACCTGTCTCCCAGGGTCAGCTCCACCGCCACCTGCTTCCGGAAGCTTCTCCTTGACTCCCGGTGGGACTGAGCGACCTCAGCCCCTTACTTGCCCCTCCTTGTGGACCCGGCTCCCCCGGAACAGGCACTCGGTGGGGGCAGGGGCACTGCATCCCCTCAACCACGCCAAAAGGTGCAAACCTTCTTACCCTCAAGAACTCCAGCTCAGCCTCTTCTCCCCCGAGTGCCGAATTGAGACGGTGCATTTCTGAGACCTCCGCTTGGCCCTGGAGCGCCGCCATCCTAGCAATCAGGCTTGCAGGGAGGTAATCTTCCACTCGAAAGTACACCTTCCTCTCTGCCTGCTGGAAAGGAGGTGCAGAGAAAGGGCAGGACAGAACAGAAGCCGTGGGGACCCCCGTTAGGGCCGCAGCAGGGGCAGCTCCTTGGAGGAGAGGGACCCTCCTGGCATAGCCTCTTCTACCACACGACAGGAAGGAGCCCCCTCCCTGAGCCCCTCGTGTCAGCCAGGCCATCCATGAGGAAGGCACTGCTTTACCGCCAGCGCCAAGGTGAGCAACGGCAGGTCCGGGAAGTCAACCCACAGGTTGATGGACGTAACTACGGCAAGTGATGGAAACAAGGCCTGTTCACCCAAAGCCCTCCCGCGTTTCCTGGCACCGGACGCTCCACTTCCCAAGCGGCACAGCAGGAACCCAGGCCCAAAGCCTTTGTTTCTTTTATAGCAGACCCCATCCTTGGCTCCTCTCAAGAGTCCTGCCGACAGCCCCACCTCTCCTCAAGAAGGTGCTCCACAGCCACCCCTGAAAGACAGAAGCTCTGGAGTCCCTGCCCCGGCGACCTTCACCTCCAAGACTGTCCTCTAGGGAGCCCGAGGCTGGAACCCCCAAGGAGCGGTGGAGGGACAGCTTCCCAGAGCACAGCCTCTCAAACTCCACCGAGGACGGCCGACTTTCCAGACTGCACTCCGAGGAACGAGGCAGGTAGGGCTGGGCCGGGGGAGAAGGTGCCACCTGAAGTGGTTGCGGCCGAGGGGAGCTCTGAGCTGCCCCCCTTCAAAGTTCCCCTACCCTTGTTTCGTAAATCAGCCAGCCATGGCCTCAGGTCACCCCCCCCACACCCCGAGCCTAACCTCGGCCAGGACAATTCCCAGGGGCTGAGGGCAACTGCCCGCAGGAGAGGCCTCTGCGAGCCTTCTCAGGAAGGGGTGGGCCTGTTGGCCAGCAAAGAGGACCGAGGGGCACAGCCCGTGTCCCCTACATCCACAGGCTCCTGACGGGGCCCCCGGCGGCCATGGACTGAGAATCCCCGGCTGAGGGCCTTGCAGGTTCTGAGCTCAGCTCAGAGGGAAAGGAATTGCTCTGCCTTCAGGTCCCTTGAGCCAGCATCTCACTGCTAGCAGTATATCCAACAGAATAATTCCACATGGAACTGGAGAAGCCCCAGGCAAGGAATATTTATTTCTATGTCACATATCCAAGAGAGAGACAGGACAACTCGAATGGCAGTAACAGCCAGTGTCACTTCCATGGTGCTGAGGGGGCAAACGCCAAACAGAAAGGGAATGGAGCGGTAAAGAAAGACCACCCGCCCATGTGGGGAGCCGCACGGCCATTCCCAGCAGTCATCAGAAAGGCCACGGGGACGCAGAGCTCACTGACTGAGAAAGCAGAATGCCAAGCAGATGTGGCGGCGCTAGCAACTGATAAAAATGCCCGCACATGACCAAAGGCTGGACGAGAACGCAGAGAGAGCAAAGTTGCTCTGCCGGGAGGACGTGATTAAGGAGATTTATTTTTATACTAAATTGTCTTTGTTTCCCTATTTAAAATGCAAATGTAATCACTACACTCGCTGCTTAGAATTCTTCGGAGGCTCCCAATCTCTCACAACATTAGCTTTCAAATTGCTTTCTTTTTCCGGCATCAGAACCACTTATCAAACAAAGTAGAAGCCCCTCGGTAGGGCGTACTAGACCCTTCTGGAACTGACGGGCGGTACACCCAGCTTCAGAAGCCACCTTAGCCCTGGCCTGTGAGGCACCTGCAGCTTCCCGAGTGGGCTGGCCGCCAGCCTCCTGGCCCCTGAGCAGCCCAGGAGAGGAACTGTCTCAGAAGCCTGCCCTGGAGACCCTCCGAAGCGCCCCCCAGAGCCGCTGACCCACGGCCAGGCCCAGCCCAGGGTCAGGAGACCTGGCCGAGACTCCAGCCTGTGTTCTTCCTAGTTTATCTGACCTCACGGAACCTCAATTTTCTCGGCTGCAAATGGAAATAGCAGTGGCCGCGCAGGGTTGATGTAGAGGTGAGAAGAGGATCAATTAGGCCTGAGCAGATGACGAAGGATGGGTTGGCGCAACCCCACAAGGCGGGGGGAGGTCTGCGGCTAGGCCACAGGGTCCCACAGGGTGCATCTCGAGGCAGCCCTGGGTTCCAGGCAGCGGGAGAGGCAGAGGCTTGGCAGGATCTGGGCTGGAGAGCTGGAGCTGGAAGTGGAGGACAGATGGGGCTGAGTGGAGAGGCAGGGGGTGGTCAGCAGGAACTGGACAGGCCCGGGGTCACTGGCCCTGGGGAAGGGCTCTGGCCTGCATCAAAGGCTAGCTCCGTCCCCAAGCCCTATCTACCGCCTTAGCCCGCGGTTTCCCCAGACTCTGCGCACTAGAGTCAGGGCCACAGGTTTACCATCACATGTGGGAACCCACGATGGAGGCTTAGCTGCTGAGCCATTTTCTAATAGGGCAGCCCCATTTCCAGCAGTGCTGCTGGATGCAGGGGCTGGGGTGTGGGGAGCTCACACCCTGAGCCATGCTTTGGGGTGTGTGGGAGGAGCTCACACCCCGGGCCGTGCTTTGGGGTATGGGGAGCTCACACGCTGAGCCAGTGCTCCTGGCCCCGGGCTTTACACCCTGAACCTTCCCATGTGCCGGGCATTGTGCGTGCATCATCACCTTTCACTTTTTATTTCCATTTTGCAGATGAAAAGGCTGAGACCCAGAGAAACACCGAGCCCAAGGTCACACAGCTTCTAACCGGAAGAGGCAGGATTTGGATCCAGTTCCGTCTGACTCAGAGACCGAGGTGCACTGCTCTGCACCAGGCAGCCTGCTGAGGAATTGCTGGCGCTGTGCTGGGAGACACCCTGACCCGTCCGCCTCAGCCACACACACAGAGGCCGCAGCTGGGACGCCAACTGAGGGGCTGCAGCACCCCTGGCTTAGAGCACCCTCAAAATGCCCAGACCCTTGTCCTCCCAAGGCCCCCGAGTGTTGCAGCACAAGGGCACAAGGGAGCTGGGAAGCCAAGTCGCTGCCCCTGCGGACTGGGGTGACACAGGCGCGAGGGCATTGGCCTGGATGGGAGGGAGCTGGGACTCGAGCTCCGGTTCCCTGACGAGCACAGCGCTGGCTTTCCTGGTGGGTGGCTTTTACTTATCACGTCATCTGGTCCAGGAGCCCAGGACTTTATCTACTCCATAGAACAATCGCTCTCGAACAAACTACTGAAGCTTAGATCAGGTGCCTGGAAAAAGGCAGAACAAAACAGACAACATCCTTATCCTCAGGGAGATTCTACTCTGATGGGAGAGAAAGACAATAAAAAAGAGTAATAAAGGAAGTGTAATGCCCAGTGGCGATTAGTGCTGTGAAGAGAAACACAGCAGTATGAAAGGATAAAGAGGAGCTTGGAGGTCTCCAGAACACAGCAACTTCGGAAGATGTCCTAGGAGCAGAGAAGACTCTACTGGGAAAGTCTAAAAGGTGTTCCTAAAATTGCAGGCTGTAACCCATTAGTGAGCTATAAAATCACTTTAGGGACTCATACTCAGCATTTTCAAAATTAAATAGAATAGAATAGGAAATAGCAATATGGCTCATGCTGATATTTGTTATATTTACATATGTGTGTTGGGTTGTAATGGCCATCGTGTTTTTTTTTTAATCATAGGTCAAAAACATTTGAAAGCCAGTGTTCTAAAAGAACCACTTTACCTCTTGCCCTTGCCCTTGCCCTTGCCCTTGCCCTTGCCCTTGCTCTTTTACCCAGTTACTGGAAAGAAGATTGCAAGCTATGACAGAGTTCACCCCACGCACTCCGCGAATACCAAGAAGGCTGCAGAACTCTAGGAAGGCATTCAACATGGTGCCAGCTGCCGCTCCTTCTCAGCCTCGAGGCCCACCCAGGCGGCCCCAGCAGCTGGGGAAATGACTCGAAGCTTCAGCCAAACATGGCTCCCTTGTCCGCCAAGGTTGGAGCACAGTGCACCACTGAGTGCTCAGTGGCGATGGCCACATACGTTTGGCCATGCCAGCCCCATTCCCTTCTTTCTGGAAATGAGCCCCCACCTTTTCCCTTGGTTACGGTGCCTCCTGATTCTCCTTCCACGTACTTTGGGTACCATGAGCTCAACCCCGGCCCCTAAAGTGGGCTCATGTCTCAAGTCCAACTATCTCCCTGCAGAGCAATTAGTTTAGGGTGGGCAGGTGACCCTATCAGGATCTAGGGACAGAACCTCAGGGTTTCCATGGGATTACAGGGGTGTGGGAGGACACACCCTTTTGTGCTGTGCTGGAACCTGGAGGATGAAATCTGGAAGCCGCTGAGGGCGGAGCTGGGTGAGGACACCATCACCCAGAGCCCAAGTACTGCAGACATCATTTGAGTCCCGCATCCAGCCAGCCCCAGCCCCTGGACCTTCAGGTTGGCAAGCCTATAAACTACATGTTTAATTGCAGCCCATCTCAGTTTGGTTTTTCATCCCTTATAAACAAGAGAGCACTGATGTGTGCTGGCCATGGGCTATGGGGGAAGGAGTGAACTGTTCCTCCGAAGCTCACGCCTGAAAGACAAAATGAGTCCTGGGTGTAAATCCAAACAACGCAAAGGGAGGGGGCATGGTGTGTGAGCGGGGGGAGACAGAGACCACCAAAAGGGCCCAGAAGATGGAGGGAAGGTTTCTTTCCACTCGTGGTGAGTCCAGGAAAGTTGTGGGTTGGGGCTGGCTTTGAAGGATGGGTAAGAGGGGGATGGACGTGTAGACATGATTGGGAAGGCATTCAATCCAAGGATGAGCTGGTTCAGAGGATCTCAAAGATGCAAAGGTCCTTTTGAAGACATCTAAGGGAGGTATAAACCTTAATTTTTTTCTTCCCTTTGAGCTGTGGATTCCTGCCTTCATACAGCTCTCACACCCTCTCTAGAACATCTTTTCTCCAGGTTAAACATTCCCAGTGACACCCAGCTATTGTCCCAAGGCACAGCTGAGTGTCCTCCAAGGTAAAGCCCACTGCACCAGCTGGGATCTTCTTCCCCCTTGCTTCTCCCTCTCTGCTCCTCGTGATGCCTCCAGAGATAGACTCCACTTTTGGGTGGCATTTCACACTGCTGGGTTAGGCTGCTCAGACCCTGTTGAGGTCTATCACCAAGCCTCTTCTCCCTCATCCTGAACATGGGCAGGGGGCTTCATGTACCTAAGAGCAAAGCCGCCCTGCTCTCTGTAACAGCTCACCTGGTTGGTCTCTTCTTCCTGCCTTACGGCCCCATTTTCAACAATATATTACCATCATCCCTCCCAGCTTTCAGGCACCTGCAAATTAAATATCCAGTAGCCTCAGTTAACTTCCTGAGGACTATAATACAAGACCACAATAGGCAAATTAAGTCAAATGAAGCTTACATGGGATTCTGCTGAAGCAGCAAGGGCTCAGCCCACAAGATTATCACTGTCATTTGCAAGCCTTGCAGCCCAGAAGATTTGGCACCAACCAAGGAGTGAGACAAAGCTAAGGTCAAATTTAGACTTTCCCATTTACTAGCCACATGAGCCTCAGATCTTCTTCTGGAAAATGTGAGCAATAATATCAACTTTGTGATGTTGCAGTGAGGGTTAAATAAATCAATACTATGGAAAAGGCTTAAGTCAATGACTGTTACACAGTGATCTCGCAATAAAGGCTGGCTATTACTATTGATGGTGATGATGACGGTGGTGGTGATGATAGGAACTCAATAAATGACTATTACTATTTTTATGAGGGACCTATTAGACTAGAACTACATTACAATGTATAACCTTGACTTGTTCATCTTTATATCTCCCAAAGCTTAGCAAAAGGCATTCAATGAATGTGCATTGGATGGATGAATGGACAGGTGGGTGGATGGATGGATGTATAGACGAATGGATGGGTGGGAGGATGGATGGATGGATAGATGGATGGATGGATGGATGGACAGATGAATGAGTGGGTGGATAGATGAATGGGTGGGTGGGTGAATGGATGGATGGATAGGTGATGGATGGGTGGATGGATGGATGGGCGAGTGGGTGGATGGATGGATAGATGGATGGATGAATGATGGATGGGTAGATGGAGGCATGGATGAATGGCTGGCTGGCTGGCTGGCTGGCTGGCTGGATGGATGGATGGATGAATACAGTTTAACCAATCTCAGTATTAGATGCCAACATTTCTCAAAGGCAGAGCCTCCACATGACTAACAATTTCCCCTGTCCCATAACTGCTTCTCCAGTGACCTCACCCACAGATCCCAGCTTCCTACCCATACCTCCTGAGGATAACTGCCAAACTCAGCTTGCAAGGCGAGGGCCCCCAGCTGCAGCAGTGTCTCATCACTGCAGTACAGCTTCTCCTCCAGGATGTCTTTCCGAAGCTGCAGGTAAAACTGATGTCTTGTCTGGCTGTGTCTGGGAAAGAAATGCAGGAATAAAGGCTGCTGGAATGCTGTGGGGAAGGGAGAATGCTAAAACCAGAGGGCTGGTTTTTCCCTTCCTCTTTAGTATTGGAATCCAATCAACAGAGGATCAAGTACAATACTTGTTACTCACAGTTCACCAAGCACGTTCATATCCATTGTCTCCCATTCTTAAAGCAAGCACATGGGGTTAGGATTCCAGTTCACAGATGAGGGAACTCAAGCCCAGGGGGCTACACTGACAGCATCTGTCCCTGGACCCAAGTGGTCCTGGACAGCCCCTTTAAGAAAGAAACAAACGAGGTGGCAGCACTCACTGGAGCAGCCCAAAGTGGCTGACAAAGAACTTTATCCTCAGAAAGAGCGTGAAGTTCACCGTGGAGGTTTTCTTCCAGGGTCGCTCACTCCAGCCCTCAGGCGCTATTTTGCACAATCTGGTTTCATTGTCAAGGAAGAAGAACTCATCATCTGAAAAAATGGAAACAGTGATGGAGGGTGAAGCAGCTGGGAAGCCCCTGAGCCCAGGGCCCAGAAAGGGGAGGGAGAACGAGAAGCAAGTCCTCTGGGCACCTGGTACCACCCAGATTTTTGTGGGGTGGGGTCAAGAGGAGGGGGTCACAAAAGAGAAACTCAGCACTGAGTTCCACGTAACATTTGCCTCCCGGCTACCATCTTCAGAGAGAAAAGGAAAAAGCAAAGGAAGGACGTGTTTATTAAGCTCCTGCCACGTGTGCTTTCTGTGTCAACTGGAATGTCCCAGGTCTCCCCAAGCAGGGTTATGAACGGAGTCGCACCTGCCTCAGACCTGAATTTCCACCTTGGCAACCCTGGGGGACGCTCCGGAAGTCAGCTGCCAGTTTCCCCTCTAGCCTCTCAAATCGGTGCCAGCTCGACACCCTCCCCACCTGCCCTGGGGCGCTGTGGGGCTACCTGGGCCCCGCTTGGTGGCCCACCCACAGCTCTCCTCAGAAGCAGCTGCCCTCTCCACATTCCACCTGGGCACGGAGTGATCCCGAGTTTTAGAAGGCAGGACTTTAAAATGCATAACCAGCCTCTGTTTTCTCCCAAAGGCACATGTCATATAGGGGGTGCAGAGTGTCTAAAGTGACGCAAACAGCGATGGCCACTGGGTGCCCAAGCGTCTAGAGTGACGCAAACAGCGATGGCCACTGGGTGCCCAAACCTCGCCCCTGCCTCTCGCCCGTCCATAAGGGCCAATCCTCCCCCAAGACAGGGGAGTTCCCCAGAACAGTCTGGCTGGCAAACCCCACACATGTTAGTTTATATCCAACCCCTAGCCCTGGGCTCTGTTGAGTGAGGTTCCCCAGAGACCCTCTAGCTAAGCAGCTCTAGAATATGCCCCAGGGAGGGGCTCGGGAGTGGTCCCTGGCAAGGAGGAGGCAGGTAGGGGACAAGCCTCAAGGTGGCATTCACAGACAAGTGCAATAAAAACGCATTTCCTCACAATGCGGGGATTCGCACATTACAAAAGACGGAGCAAACGTCAACTGAGCACGTGGAAGCCTGCTGTGGTCGTTATGTTTATTTGGGGCTGGGGCAGTCTCTTGGGGAGGCCTGATGAAGACCATGGGGAGACAAAGGCATGGTCCACCCCCCTCTCCAGCCACCCCGTGGCACATTTAATGGTCACAACATGCCCATGAGGTTCCATTATGACCTCGGGTTGGGGAGGGGAGACCAGGCAAGGCGATAGTGGGGCGTGTGCAAGGTGGGCTGCGGGAGCCAGGGTTTAAGCCTCAGGCCTGCCCCCCACCTGCTCTCTTCCCCGTACCCCACACTGAGGTTAAAGGGGCATTTGGGGCGATGGAAATAGAGACCCTCCAAGGAAGGGCAGGGGTGGGAAGAAGATGGAGACACCCTTTCCCTGCGGATCTTTAGACGGAGTCTTGACTCACCTGGGGACAGGTGGCGAGAGGGACTGGAGCCTGTCAGTCCACTAGGATTCGATGGAACCATTTTTAATGTTTGCTCATCTAACTCAAACCACAGAGGCTGATCAACCGGAGCCAGCCAGCCCCAGAGACCCACAACATCCGACACCCGGTGTTTGATTAGAACCATCTTTACACGGGAGCACTTGACGCCTTCCCATGCTAACTTGTTTCCAATGCACCTAGAGAAGCCAGAAGGTCCAGAGCTCAGGTACCCGGGCACCTGAGGGAACCGGGCCGGGTGTGGGCTACCTAGCTGACACCCACCTTTCACATAAGCCAGGCTGAAGTAGGTGAGCTCCCCAAGGTCGGCGAAGGACGTGACGGCGTGGAAGACGGCCCCCACCGTGGACCCGATGTCACATCTCACCTCCAGACGCCACCCGTTCAGCAGGACCACACAGACGGTCCCAAGCGCCAGGTAGGATTTCCCTCTGTTGGTCTGAAAAGAATAATTATAGTATCAGTTAGAGCAAGAGCCAAGAGACGCTGTGCCTTGCCCGTGTGCGAGCAACCGTCGTGCTAAACATGGCACGGGCACTGCCACATTTAACGGGCAAGCGGCCTAAGAGATATGTATATTGTCCCATGGAATCTAAGCCCCTCTCAATCGGAAACAGAGTGGGCATCACCACCCCAAAATCCTCAAGATTGAGGAACGAACAATCATATGGGGGGAGTTCAACTATGGACTAAAGTAGACTTATTATTATTCTAGGAATGGAAGAACTTGTAAAACTGATATAAAGGCAGAGGCCACAAGAGGATCTGAGGGGAGGGAGAGGGTATAACATGGGGCACTTTGGGGACATTGGAATTGTCCTGCATGATATTGCAATGACGGATAGAGGCCATTATACATTTTGTCAAAACCTATAAAATTGTACGAAGTGTAAACCATAATGTAAACTATAGTCCTTGGTTAGTACAATGCTTCAGTATGTGTTCATCAATTGTAACAAATGTACACACTAATGAAGGATGTTGTTAATGGAGGAAGGTGTGGGAGGGGGTAGGGATGGGGTATATGGGAATCCCCTGTTTTCGATGTAACATTTATATAATCTAAAGCTTCTTTAAAAATAATTATTTTTATTTTTGAAAAATGAGATAAGTATATTGACTATTCTCGTTCAGCAGCTGAGAAGCGGAAGCTCCGAGATGGTCAGGGACTCGTCCGTGGCTGCACAGGAGAAGGCAGAGCCTGGGCACAAACCCGGGTGCCTGCCAGGCTCTGCGGGGCTAGCAGGGCTGGGGAGTCCAGCCTCACCACCAAAACCCCCACCGTCCCTAGAGCCCGGCTTCCTGAGCACTGCCCAGGGCCCTGCCCATGGCCCGTGCCAGCCCCAGGCTGTTAGTCAACCCGATGTGCGGAGCCCAGCGTGATGAATTCTAAAGAGCAGAGAGAAGTTGGGTGGGGATCCACTGGAGAGAGAAGGCTGGAGCCAAAGGGACTAGGATTACTTAGAATCCAGAAATTAGCAGGCAGAGCCACATCCGAAGACCTTGCCAGAGTTCACCTTCTGTCCCTTCAGACCACTGGGGCCATCAGTGCCTCCACCACCCCCAGGCGCATCTCCCACCCACCCCCAACCCCCATGGGGGTGTCGCTCAAGCCCATTCTGCAGCCACATGGGCTCCTGCTGCCCCTGTCCCCTCGCACACACTGTGCCCACCTGCGGGGCCCACCCCCTTCTCCCCACGAGTCATCAAGGTCAGGCTCAGGGCCCTGTCTGTGGCCTGGAGGGCCAAGTCGCCCCCTCCCTTGGACTCAGCTTCCCAGCCCTCCCATGCGGCTCTCACGGGAGGTCTTCTCCTAAAACAGGTGCCGAGCAGCCCGGGGTCTGGCCCGGACCTCACCGGGAAAGTCCTCGTTCAAGGACAGTCAGGGATGGACACTGCCGTGGAACGGCGACCATGCCTGCGGCCACCCCCAGGCTCGCCTGGCCTCCGGCAGCAGCTGCCGCACAGTGCAGACCTGCCGAGCCCACGGAACCTGCAGGACCTGCTCGAGGTGTTTCCCACACAACCCTGGGCACACTCGGCCCACCTGGTTCTGCTGCTGCGTGTGGACCACCTGGGGGGTTGTTTGAACTACAGGTGCAGGCCCTCCCCCACCCCCCGAGCTGGTTCAACTGCCCAGGCAAGGCCCAGGGATCAGCATTTTAAAGGTTCTCGGGTTGGGACCCTGAGCTGGCGGGAGGCCGGGCCGACCAGCGCAGACTCACAGGGCGGACGCCCAGGAGGGCCCCACCCGGGAGATCAGTGCTCTGCAGTTGCCGCCGTGAGAGTCTTCGTAATCCTATCTCTGGATCTGCATTTGGTAAGCAAAGAGCAACGTGGCGATGGAGCAGGCGCTGGGGCTTGCAGGCTCGGCTCCCATGGGCTGCTGCCTCCCGGCCTCCCAGGAAAGGCTTCTCTGTTGTCCTCCAGCCTGGCGTCCCGGCCCCCTGGCCTCCCCCTCCCCACCCCTCCAGGTGACCATGGCCACCTTCCACCCTGGGTGGCCACCGGCTTGTGCGTTGGCTTGGGACAGGCTTGCACTCCACAGTAGCCCTTCCCACCCTCCCGAGGGGCCTGGCACAGGAGGAGCCGGGGACAGGCACACGCGCCCCATGACATCACGGGGTGGGCCACGGTGGTGGCAATTTCAGTGGGCGACTGCCGGGGCAAGCCTCTCGCTCGGCCCAATCCAGGTCCTCAGTGCATCTCAACGCTGTGGCCTCTGGGGCCAGCTCTCTGGCACGGGTCCAGGCAGCAGGCCCACGAGATAGAGAGGAGGATTTTTCCATCCCCGGCCGGGGCAGGGACCCAGCAGCGGGCAAGGGGGCAACCAGCCATGGTTGCAGGATGGCCTCCAGGTCCCCGGGAGGGCCTCTGCACCCTGGGGATGTGCCCGGGGTGTGCGACAATAAATAGCCAATAAACGCACCATGGCAGATCAAGAGAGACCATGGAAAACAGTACCCGGGACCTATAGCGGCTGCTTTTGACCAGGGCAGGGGGCCTGCAGAGGCGGCGGGTGGCCTGGCAGAAGGATCTTTCCCAGGTTCCCACAGGAGCCCAGGGGTGGGCGAGGGAAGTCTGCTGTGCTTCCAGCACCCACGGAAAGCTCGCCAAGGTCCTTCCTTCTTGCCTGTGCGGGCTCTGGGAATGCTGATCCCGCAGGAACACAGCCAGGGAAGAAGGGGCTGTAACTTCACTCAGAGAAGGAGGCAGGGAGCTGCGGCCCCTTGGGCTCTTTGGGGTCCATCAGCACAGACGGAAGACTCTGGGACAAGAAATGAGGGGCTAAAGCTACAGACAGGGGTCGTTTCAGCCCAAGCCAGACACTGCCATTGGGGACAGCCCAGGTACAGGCCTCCCCTTCCCCAGATGCCCTCTGTCATGGGGCTCCTTATCGAGGGGGCACTCGGCTCACACCCTCCTGTCATCTTCAGAGAGGTGGGGTTCAAGAGCTCCTCTGAGGACTGAACAGGCCCCTGGAGCTGCAGCGTGGGTCAGCACCCACCTCCGCGTGCCCCTTCTTGGCCTGCTGAGCACTGCACAAGCATCCCTGAGGGAGGAGTGGCCACCCACTGGCCACAGTAGGCCCACCCAATTCTGGCCACATGAGCCCAGAGCTGCCAGCAAAGGGTGCCTCCAGGGGACCTTCAGCACCAGGTGGGCACCTTCAAGGCAGCCTGGGGGAGAGGCAGAGGTGGAAAACCCCGAGGCCACAGACAACTGTACAGGGGATGGGGGAGCTGAGGGGGGAAGCGGCCAGAGAGCCCGCCCAGGACCGCGTGCTGACTCTGCATTCCCCCCAGGAGGCCCTGTGCCTCCCAACCTGCAGGGCCCCAGTCAGGAAGCGTCCTGAGAAGGCTGGGGACCCCCAGAGAGAATCCCCGACACCCCACCGATCCCCGCCAGCTTCACTGGGATCAAGATACACCTGCTGTGGATAACTTAATCCTTGCTCTCTTAGGGTGAGAAAACCATCACCCCATCTCATGCTTTACATCCCAGCATGGCTTCTGCACACAGAGGGGCCTTATCAGGGTTCACCCCACAAATCAGTGCCTGTGCTGAGTGCACAGGAGTCCAAGCCATGGGGCGCTCAGGCTTCCCGCCCACACTGGCCAGTTTGCTGGAAGAAATGAGTGTAAGCAACGGAGGACAAACGACTGCTTCACAGGCAAGTGCCAGGGGACTTGATGGGATTGTGTTGAAGGCATGAGATTCAACCTGGGAGTGAGCAGGAGGGCAGCACTCAGAGCTGGGAGGGAAGGACCTGCACGGGGAGAAGAGGGGCAAGGAGACTTGGCCTCCCTATGGCCCTGTCTCCACAGGCTGCAGAGTCCGAGAGCCCAGCCCCACAAGGATGAGCACGTCCAGCCCTGGGGGCTGGGGAGGTGGGGAGAAGGTACAAGCCCAAGCTCCACATGGGGGGCCGGACAACAGGGGTACGGGATGGAAGATGGCCCAGCCCGTGTCCTCGGGAAGTCACAGCTCAGACCAGCAGCCACTATGCCCCTGGGGGGGCAGCTCTGAGGAGCTGGTGCCAGGGACTGTGGGGCAGAGAGGGGACAGGCTTTGGCTCACCTGCTCTCCTGCCTGCTCCTCCGCTCCCCAGAGCCCGCGTGGCTCACCCCTCTCTCCGTCCTGCTCTCCGCTCACCGGGCCCGTCCTGGGAGCCGCCTTCCCGGCTCCCTGCCTTCCCCCAGCCCTGCTCCACCCCTTTGCCCTCTTGGCTGGGATGGTGGCCTTTTATGTGATGCATTTGTTTCTCCTCTGTCTCCCCTGCAGAGAGAAGAGGGCATTTTAGCTCACGTCATCGATCCAGTGCCTAGAACTCTTGGGACACAGGAGAGGCTTAAAAGTGTTTCCTGGCTGAAGGAGGAGATGGAGGCTGAGCCGGCTCTGAAGGATAAGCAGGATTTGGCCCGGAGTCGCAAATGGTTCATTTTAAAGGTGAAGGGAAGCAACAGTGGCATGACCAGACCGACGTCTTGGTGGGCGTCGGGAGGAGACAGTAAGCCCCGACCCAGGGCCGGGGACGAGGAGCAGCGCCCCCTGCCGCCTTCTAGAGCCCGCTCCAAGCTCAGTCGGCCTGCAGGGCCCACCCAGCCGGGCAGCTCCCACTACCACCACCACCCCCGCCTCTAATCCAATAGTTACCACGATGGAGCCAGGCAGATGCAAGGTCACGGGGGCCTCTGCAGCCAGCAGGATGAATTCGGGCCTGGAGAGCTGGGGAAACACCTTAGAGTCACTGAAGGCACGGAAGGCAGGTCCCACGGGGCTGGAGACCCCGCCGAGGGCCTGTGCCTCCCCCATGGGCTCACCTGCCCCCTTCCCCATCCTCCATCCTCCAGAGCCGGCAGGACACGTGGCTCGACTGGGCAGAGGCCCAACTCTTACAGGTGGGTGTATGATGCTGGTGAGCTTCTCGTTCTAAAGTGGGGTACCGGGGGTCCCTTCCTTTATAAGTCTCATAATTCACATAGAGTGGCATTGTCTTTTGTCCATAGCAAAATGATAAAACACATTATCTAATATCAATATATCTTATAGGCAATAAAACGGGTTTTTTTGAAAAACAAAAATATCTTTAGATTCGATGTGTTAAACAATGTACAGACGCCCAAGATGGAAATGCTCAAGCTAAGCTCCACATGGGCAAACTGAAACTTAACTTTTTACTATTTCTTGCCAGCGCCCAGCAATCTTGGACCCTGAAACCTCAGACCAGCCAATCACAGCCCGGCTCCAATCTAGCTTAGGTGGCCCGGCCCCAGGCTGGGCAATGGCTGCCAAGGGAGTGGTTTCCACTGCCCACTTCCTTGCTGGCTGTAGAAGCCGTCCTTGTAGACCTGCCCTTTCTTCCACTCTCTGTTGTCTGGATGGGATGCTGCCCGATTCACCAGCCGCTCAGTTAAGCTGCAAGGCCCTAATTTTCATTGTTGTTAGAAAGGTTTCCTTTTATCGCATGGAAAGGGTTCTCTAGCGCTCGATCTTGACTCCACAGCGAACGTGGGAGGCTGCTGTCCGTTTCGCAATACCGCACGTAAGACCAGGGACAGGCTTTAATCCCCATCATTATTTAGACCCAGTCGTCCTGTGGGGTGCAGAGTCTCCACCATTTTACAGGTGAGTAAACTGAGGCTCCAAGAGGTTGAGAAACAAGCCCGAGCCACAAACCAGGAAGTGACAGGATTGGGTGCGGGTCCGACATGCTGCCAGGAGCACCCACGGGACTCCCAAGTCAGGCTGCCACAGTTCCAGCCAGGGCCTGGTGCGTGCCTAAGACCCTCCTCCTCCTCCCAAGCCCCTGAGGGCCTGGTTGGGAGGCGCTGTGGGGCACTGTGGAGGCGGGGGCTGGGCGGGGAGTGGGAACCAGGCCACAAGGAAGGGCTGCCCTGAGGCTATCTGGGGTCCGGCTCAGTCTCTCACTTGGGAGGGGCTTTAAACAAATCCCTCTGAGACAGACAGACAGACAGACGAGCACCTCCTCGGAGCGTCTGATGTTCCCAAGGGTCCCCAAAGGGTCCTGCAGCCCAGAGAAAAGCCCCTGCAGAGATCCTCGGTGAGCAGCTGCCCGGGAGGGGCTTGTCCCAGCTCCAGGGGGCACCGCTGCCTGCGTGTTACTACAGGGTTGACCAGCCAGTTTTTCAGCCAATAGCAGCTCACGTCTCAAGGGGGTGGCCGCGGCACCCAGCACCAGGGCAGTTTCTGGCAGGCCCCTCTGAGCCGAGAGGACATCCCATCCCCCAGCACAGGTGCCCGCAGCAGAGTCTTCCGGCCTGCAAGAAGCCGGGGGCCCATCAGCCTGCAAGGCCCAGGCAAGGTGGTCTGGCTACACCACCCATATCCTCTGACATGTGCCCTATTTACCAACCAGCAGGGAGAGCCTCTCCTCCCTGACTGTCCCGTATCTTTGTTCCTACATCTCAGTCTATTCAGAAAGCCCCTTCCTCTCTTACTGAACTCCATCTGCAGCAGTTCATCCCCATAAAACCCTCCTTGTCACTAAGCCCTGAGCAAATCTGCTCCCTTAGTCCAATGAGCCCGAGGGTCTTAGTGGACCTTACTAATATAGGTAAGTACCTTCTGCCTCACTTTTCAGGGCTCTTATCCTGTACCACCCTGGGTCCCCACCCAGGCCCACATGCCTGCCTGAGGGGTGGGACGCTGTTGTTTTCAACCTTAAACCGTACTCAGCGTCTGGCACAGCAGTGCCTGCCTCGGTGGGGCTACTCCATAAACACCTCTTGACCTGAATTCAGGTTTATTTTAGTCCAGTTGAGTACATCTCAGCCTGAGCATTAAAAAGGAAAGAAAAATCAGCAAATCTATTCGTGGAAGCCCATGGTGCACTGACTGACATCTGAGGTAGGAGAGTGAGAAATCTGTCTGTCCCTCGCTTCGAGCTTCTCTCCACCAAGGGCCCTGGGTACAGCACGTCTGTGTATAATATCCCAAGCGAGGGCCCCATGACGCAACAATTATTATGTAATGATCAGGGCTTCAGGGCACAAAGTGATCTGCTAAATCCTCATAGCAACAGCTCTGTGAGGCAAACAAGGTTAGCAGTATGAAAACCGAGCCCAGCGAAGTGAGGTGATCTGTCCACGACCCCACAGCTTTGAAGTGGGAAAACCAAAATTTAAACCACACCAAAGCTCCTCAGCCCAATCCACATAGACGAACAGAAGAGGGGCCCAGGGAGGCCAGCGCCCTTTCTTGCCACCAGACCCTTCCAACTGAGCATGGCTCTGCCCTGGGCAGCCCCAGCCAAGGGGGCACCCACGGCTGCTTTTCCGTTCCAGGGAAGCCGGGCCCCAGTTCCAGCTCCGCGGCAGCCCCCGGGCCCCCATGGCCGGCTGCTCATCCCTCCTGGGGGAGTCTCCTTCAGTCTCCCCTTGGCTCACCTGGCCTTTCCTTTGTGGGAAACCCCTCTGAGGAGTTGTTGGTTGGGAGTCTTCTGCTGCCCCAGAGACAGCGGATCCCGAGCTGAGCCGGCGGCCCTCCCAAAGGTCCTGGGGAACTTCGCCTGCAAGAGCGCTGGCCCTTGGTCAGAGAAGGGGGCACACCGTTAGCAAGGCGGCGGTTTCCATTGTGCGAATGCCCGCGATGGCAGGCCCTCGGCTGGGCAGCTTAGAGCCGCCATTTCCTGTCATCTTTAACCCAAGCCTAGCGGGGAGTGACCGTCTCTATTTTTCAGAAGAGGAAACTGAGGCCCAGAGACATTAAGGTTGCAGAGCCATGGGGTGGGGACAGGGTTTGAGATGGATTGAAGCCAGCTCCCGCCAACAGCACAGTCTACTTCCTCCCCACCCCCAGCCCTACTCTCTGCTCGTGGGAGCCAAAAACTCCCAAACAAGCCCAAAGGTGGGTGATGGGGATTTTTACTTTTTTCCTTCTAATTTCACATATTGTTCAATTTTTTTTTCAATACGCATATATTGGTTATGTGGTCAGAAAAAAATAAATGTATTTTCATTGGGAAAAAAATAAAATATGGCAGGGAAAATCATGGTGACGTGAACTCTACAGCAGCTGGCTAAAGCCCTGCTATGGGTGGAATCACGTCCCCCACAGTCACGTTCAGGTCCTAACCTGCTCCTATGGGGTGAACTCATTTGCAAATAGGATCTTGGAAGGTCTTATGAGGGAAGGTGAGGCCCAACCGAATCAGGGTGGACCTAAATCCACCAGGGTGGGGGAAATTTGCACACAATAGGAGGAGACAGATGGGGGCGAGATGGCCAGGTGATGGGGGCTGAGGTTGAGTCATGGATTGTGTCAAGCCGGCACCAGAACACTGAGCACTTCAGAAAAGGTGTGGCCCTGCCGACATCTCGATTTTGTACTTCTGGCCTCCACGACCGTGAGACGAGAAATTCCTGTTGTTTAAGTCAATCAGTGCATGGTATTTTTATTACAGAAGCCCAGGCAAAGTAAGGCAGCCCACTCTGTGTATCTGACATCAAGTCTGACCAAAGTTCTTGGCTGAACCTGGAAGAACATGGCAGCGTCACAATCCTCAACAAATCAATACATAAATAAATACATCCCTCAAGCTTCACACTGCCCAGGGTTCCAGGTCCAGGAAGCTATGGACATGTGTAGGTTCTGATCAGACTTAAGCATCTATGTTAGACCACTGGTACAACTGGCCACAATTCTTTACCCTGACCTATACCCTTTGCAGTGTGAAATGGCTGCTCTTTTCGTTTCCCACTGCCTTAACAAATACCGTTCACTGGGTTGGCTTAACAACAGGAATGTATTGGCTTATGGTTTCAGAGGATAGAAGGCTGGCTCTTTCCTAGGGTCAATATCTTCTGGCTGGCCAGAAATCTCTGGGGTTCCTTGGCTCTTCTGTCATGGCAATGCACATGGCGGCATCTTCTCCTTTCTCTTCCATATTTCATTGACTTCCAGCTTCTGGCTGCTCCCGTGGCTTATCTCACCATGTCCAATTTCCTTTTGCTTATCAGGACTTCAGGCATATTGGATTAAAGCCCACCCTGCTTCAGTCTGAGCACAGCTTGGCTAATGCCCTCTTCAAAGTCTCATTCACAAATGGGTTCACACCACAGGATCAGAGGCTGGGACCTGAACATGCCTTCTTTCAGGGTGTGTTTCCATCCCCAACACCCCTCTTCTCCTTAAGAGGTGGCATCTATTGCCCCAGCCCTTGAATCTGGGCTGGTCTGTGCTTTGCTTTGGTCAATGGAATGTGGTGCAAGTGGTACTGGGCCCATTCTGAAACTAGACTAGAAGAGGTTCTGTGCACTATGCTCTCTCCTGGGCCTCTGCCACCACTATGAGAACAATCCCAGACTAGCCTCCTGGCAGGCAGAGACTATGTGGAGAAGACTCAGGGCTCCCCAGGTAATACCTGTTTAGCCCCCAGAAGCAAATTGACCTAGCTGAGCTGCAGCCGATTACCACTGCATGATGGCACTCAGCAGAATCCAGAAGAACCTCCCAGCTGAGCTCAGCCTCAATTACCATGTCACAAAACCCTGAGCTAAATAGATCATGGCTGGTTTTAGCCCATGTGCTCTGTGGTTGCTTGTTATGCAGCATCATGTGGCAAAAGATAATCGAGACAACATCAAAGCAGGTTGGTGTTCTATAATTGAGCCTGAACTTGGTTCCCCAAAGGAGACAGATGCCCTGACTACACAGTTGCCATTGGGCCCCTCTCATCATCTTGCCTTTGAATCTTCTTAAATGTGGCTTTCTCATCTGCTGATGGAATGGGGTCAGCTTTTGCTAGAGAAGCAAGAGGTTTTCCATCAGTAATTGTGGGGGTGCCTACACCAGGATCCCACCCCAAGATTCCAGCAGCCTGTATGCCTTGCCGCTTACCTGTTAACAAAGGGGCTGCGGTGAGTGCATCCAGAGGCACTTGAAGAGGGTCCCCAGGAGCTCGGGGTCTCTGTGCTTTTCTCTGAAACTACCCAAAAGCATGGTGAAGGACAGGAG
>JAQZBX010040217.1:0-22750 GCA_029593785.1 Cabassous unicinctus | reverse complement strand
GGGCTTGGCTGGGGGCGCTGAAGGGCCTGGCTGGGGTCAGGGTTGGAGTGGGGGTGCTGGAGGGCCCGGCTGGGGGTCCCCGTCCAGGTGGGGAGACCAGAGGGCCCAGCTGGGGGCTTGGCTGGGAGCACTGGAGAACCTGGGTGGGGTCTGGGATGGGATGGTGCGCTGGGGTGGGGGTGCGTCCTGCTCCCCCTGAAGCAAGGCTGCTGTGGGAACCAGCTGGGAGGAAGAGGTGGAGGGAGGGAGGCCGGGAGAGAGGCGGCGAGGGCATTTGGATCCGTCCTGCATGGGTTTCTTCTTTTCTCTCGCCCTTTCCGCCTCTCTCCTGGCCTCTCCGCGTTCTCTCTCAGTGTCTCGTTTTGTTTCAGTCCTTCCCATTCTCCCTGGCCCTCTCGGTCCCTGTGTGTCTGTCTCTGTCCCTTTCTGTCTCTGCTGCTTTTCTCTGTCTCTCTTTCTTACCCTTCCCACCCCTGCACCCCCCACAACCTACATTCCCACCTTACTGGACCTTGCTGGTCTTCTGGGGTCTCCAGAGAGGGCCCCTGCATCCAGGAGACGCAGGATGCGGGTCTCACCGTCCCAGGAGGGGTTTGCAGGGAACAGAGGAGGGAACGGCATGTGCAAAGACCTGGGGTGGCTTTGGGCAATGGATGGAGCTGGAGCCAGGCAAGATGGGCAGTGAGGTGGGGGAGATGGGCAGGGGCTGTCCCGGAGCCTCAGATGCCACCTTGGAGGTGCTGGGCAGGGGAGGGACCCAAGGCCGTATGTGTCACCCTGAGGTTTATGGGGATCCCACTTGCAAGCCTTTGGAGACTTTGTCCGTTGAGCCTGGGATGACATTTTGAGAGAAAGAGTCTCAGAAGCCATTCTAGAAGGGTCAAGGAAAGGTGGGAGGGTCTGCCTCCCTGGGCCACCTCAAGGGAAGAAGGTCTCAGGGGGTGATTGGGACACTGGCCTGATGGGGTGACAGATAGGCGGTTCCGGGCTCCGAGCTGGGAGAGGTGTTCCTGGCACAGTATTTCTCCTGCAGCCCTCAGATGTCCGGACAATAATCATTCAATGCTCAATAAGCATCGATTGAGCGCCTTCTGTATACCAGACCCAGAGCTGGGCACCGGAACCCAGCGGTGACCCAACAGACCAGTCTCCATCACCAAAGAGGCCGCAGACCAGTCGGGGAGAAAGACAAGGAACAAGCCAAATCAATATATGCTGTAGCATAAGTGTGGTGGGGAAAATGCCGGAAGGTCCGGAGTGATGGCAGCATTGTCACTCCACCAACAGTGGGCAGGGGAGGCCTTCCAGAGGAGGTGACATTTCAGGGTGCAATGTGAAGGAGTTGGTTAAGCAAACAGAACAAGATTTGCAGGCACGGGGGGACAGCCAGTGCAAAGGCCCTGAGGCAGGACGGTGCCTGGTGTGTAGGAGGAACAGGGAGGAGGCCTGTGTGGCTGGAGCAGAGGGAGCGAGGCGGGGCAAGCAGGGAAGGGACGGGGCAGGTAGTGCAGGGTTGCAGGGAGGGCTTGGACTTTTACCCGGAGGCAGATGGGAGCCATGGAGGGTTGTGGGCAGAGGAGGGATAGGCTTTGACTCAGATGCTCGCAGGCGCCCTCTGGCTGCTGCGGGGAGGACAGACTGTGGTGGGCAAGGGCAGGAGCAAAGGGACCAGGGCAGAGGTGACTGCACTGGACCAGGAGGGCAATGGTGGGGGACACAGTAGGGTGGAAGCAGAAGAAGGAAGTTTCAGTAGAGACAATTTTGGCTTCCTCTAGGCTCTGTCCCTGTCCTCTGCCCCGTTCTTGACCCCATACAGGTGGGACTGATGGCAAAGTCCTCCGTCTCCCACATCAGACAGGACCGGACAGGGCCCTGAACTCCATCAGCCTTTGCCACCCACTGGCTGTGTGTCCTGAGCCCGCCTACCCACCCTCTCTGGGCATCAAACATGTTCTGAGCCCCAGAGCCACGCCCAGACACACAATCACGGAGCAGGGGCAGCCGGCGGGTGGCTGAGTGCCGGCTGGGGAGGCGAAGAGGCCCCTGGCCCCTGGGAAGGCCTTGGTTTCCTCATCTGTGAAATGGGCACGACTGCATCTGACCTCTCAACCCACGTAGCACCCTGGGGTGAGAGAAGCTGCGTGGGCTGCTCCGGACAAACCAGCTTGGGTCTCCCTCACCTCCAGGTGGGCGGGGCAGCCTCTCTCCCTCCCATCGCCTCTCCTGCCACCTCCAGTTTCCATACTCTTCTTGCTTCAGGCGCTGGCAGAAGCTGCCTAGTTGGTTATACCGGTTGGCGCAGGGCAAACAGTAGACGCTCAATAATGGTCACATCTTGAGCACCTACGAGGTGCTATAAACTCATGCGTTTCACCGCAGCCCCATGGGCTGGGCACTGCTATCAGTCTTAGTTTATAGGTGGGGAAACTGAGGCACAGAGAGGGTTTAATCCGGGAAGGGGCAGAATCGGGATTGGAACCCAGCTTTAGAAGCCATGCTGTTACTCACGACATCCTCCTTCCCCATAAATGGGAAGAGTTGTTGCTGTCACTTCGGTGTCATCAGCATCCAGTTGTCTCTTCCGTTCAACCCCCTACGCTTGTCTTGCTGGCTCTGCCTTCAAAATCTATCCCAAGTCCAGCTGCTCCTCCCTCTTCTGCCTCTGTCCTCAGGCACCCCAGCCTCTCCTGCTAAGACTGGTGTGGTCACCTCTGCCCTGGTCCCTGGGCTCCCTCTTTCACCACCACTCCCAATCTTTCCTCCTCACAGCAGCCAGAGGGCACCCATGAGCACCCTAGTAAGGGCCCATCCTTCTGCCTACAACCCTCCATGGCTCCCACTTCTCTTAAGGAAAAGCCCAAGTCTTTCCCCATGGCCCATAGGGCCATGGACACCCTGCCCCATCCCCTTCCTGCCTTCCATTCCTCCTGCTCTCCCCCTCACTCCCTCTACTCCAGCCGCACCAGTCTTCTTTCTGCCTGCATGCCTGGCAGGTTCCTGCCCCAGGGCCTTTGCACTGGCTATTCCCTCAGCCTGGGATGCTTTTCTCTCATATCCACCTAACTCCCTCCCTCACCTCCTTCCAGGCTTTATTCAGATGCCACCTCCTCCGTGCAACCTCCTGTTTCAAATTGCATCCCACCCACCCTCCTGACCCCTCACCTATGCGTTTATCAGCAGCTGACTTCTCTCTATTTTGTTTCTTTTTCTTCTCCCTGTCTCTCCAACTAGACTATAAACTCTCTGAGGACATCGGTCCCCATCTTGCCCACTGCTGTGTTCCCAGTGTAGTGCCTGGCACCTAATAGCTCCATAAATATTAGCTGTGTGTTTCGTCTCTGGAGGAGAGGAGGGGGATGCTCAGAATATTTGCCCGGAGCCCTAGCAGGGCTTGGAAGCAGGACTCGAGGCCAGAGGTTAGTCCTGGCGGGCAGGTGAGGATGCAGCAATTGAGCATCGAGCAGTGTGTTGAGACAAGGGCTGCATTTGACCTGCAACCTGTGTCTTTCCATCCTCCTCTTCCAGGTAGTTTGGGTTGGAAGAAGTGGACTCATGGCCAAGGGCACCCAGGGAGCTGGATGAAGGAGAGGGCAACTCCCTCCCGCCCCGGGAGACCTGACCCCCTTCCGGGTAAGTCACTGTCATACTTGAGACACGGAAAGGACGTTAGAGATCGTGGAGGCTATGGATGGGGAAACTGAGGCCCAGAGAGGAGAAGGGACTGGCCCCCTTTACACTCTCTTCCCCTTTCCCCTTCTGGGATGTGGGTCTCACTTTCTCACTTCCCTTTGGGCTAACACGTGGATCTGCATGACATTGCCCCTGATTTTCTGTGCGACCATGAGCCAGTGTATCCCCACCCCCTCCCTGCCTGGGCTCTCTTACCCCCTCCTTCAAATGAAGGATTGGGCACAATTTTCAGGTTTGGGTTCAGTGTGCTCTTTGCCTGCAATTTCCATGACGGACAGTGGGTGGCGCCAAACAACCATACTCTCTCTAGGAAGGGAAAGGGTCAAAGAGCGGGTGCTTCGCGAACTTCCCACGGGCTTGGATTGAAATTGACTTATTCCCGCCTTCCTGCTGTTCCAGGTTCTGGGTTTCCCGGGGAAAGCACTGGCCTGCCCAGCCGATCCCTGCTGCCTGGGACACTCCTGATGGCGCCCCAGTCCCAGACCCTGACCTTGGACGGTTCCACCCCTGCCCAGGAGGCTCTAGCTGTGCGATGTGATCCCGCTGTCACCTTCTTGGGGCCTGGCACTGCCTGTCTGCAGGGGGAACCACCACACCCCCTGGGGAAACTCCTGAAGGCAAAGGAGAACATGGCGACAGCCTGGGGGCATCTTCCCCTGCCGGGAGGGAAGCTGAGCCTCCTGCCTGGAGCACCTTTTTGAGTCTCTCTGCACCTCCCAGCCTCCTCCAGGAAGCCTTCTCTGATTACCTCCTTTGCAGCCCAGGAGCACTTGACTCTCTTTGGGGTCCCCCATCTCCCTCTGCTGTGAACAGCTCTGGCTAGGGGTGCAGGCCAGTCCCTCAGGAAATTTCCAATCTCCCAGGCCTCCAACCCCACACCACACCCTCTACCCTTAGCCACGCCTCCTCCCCCCCACCACGGGAGCACCTTCAAACCTCGAGGCCACGTCCCCTGAACCGTGGCTGGGTCCTTTGTGCAGACTCTGGGGTGGGGGCAGGGTGGGGGGATGGGGCTCCCAGGGGCCGGACCAGGTGGCTGATAAATCACTGCTCAGACCACCTGCTTGTACCCTCAGGGGTGGGTAGGCTGGGTGGTGACAGGCCCCCGGGGCTCCCCTGACCTCCCCTCTCCTCTGCGGGCATCTCTGCTTCCCTGGCCACGAGAGAGATGGAATGGGAGACTGAGAGAAAGACAAAGAACAGGAGAGATGGAGAGATGGGGGGCGGGGTGCATTTCATCCCCGTGGACAGACTCGCTGGTAACGGGGTGCAGGGGCACTTGGGTCTCACCTGCTCCACAGGTGTGCCCAGGTAGGGTGTCCCTGACCCCGCCCCCCTGCTCTTTGGGGCTGCCTCCTTGGGTAGAGCCTCCAGTGCTCTCTAGCACTGGGGGTAAACTGAGGCCGGGGTGGTTGTTGGGTACCCAGTGTGGGTGGGGGGGGAGCGTACAGAGCCGGGGACCCCTTCTGGTATGTGGTTGGGGGTCTCTGCCCGCCTCCCTGCACCTCCCTAGCCCGTTCTTCCGGTCCATTTTACAAAGTAGCAGGAGAGCATCAGAGAGGAAGCAGCTCGCCCAAGGTCAAGGCCTTGGACTACTGCCCCAGCAGCCCCTGAACTGAGCCCCTCTCCGCCTTCCCCAGCCCACTCAGGAGGACCTGGTGGAAGAAGCGTTCTAGCCACTTGGTGAGGGGTTGGGGCAGGGGAGAGCATTTTCGGTGCGTTTTGACATTTAACAAACAGTATGTTAATCGCATGCAAATCGCTACCCATTTCTTAAGCGTCGACACTTCTGGCCTGTTCGGAAATCATAATGTGGGACCAGTCCCTTGGTGTTGGTGCTGGCAGGGGAGGCAGAGCCTTTCCTTTCCTCTGTCCTTCCTTTCCATTTTTTTCCTTTCCCTTCCCTTCTCTCTCCCTTCCTCTCCTCTCTTTTCTTCCTTCTGTCCTTCACATCATTCGCCGAAGATTTCCCAGTCCTGAGATGAACGTAAACAGCAGAAGTACCTTCAGATGCTCCCACTTTCTGGATGGGGAAACTGAGGCACAGAGAGAGACCCAGGCCTGGCTTGAGGTCCCACAGCTGCACTGTGGGATGCGTCTCCATCAAGTGCCATCATGGACCAAAGCAGACAATGCCCGTGACCCACGGAGGACTGATGACAGGGGCTGGAGCAGTTGGGGACTTCTTTAGCCTTAAATGGCAGGCAGCTGAGCTTGGAATCGAAGAAAGCTCGCACCGATTCATGCTGTCCCTTCAGTCCTTCTTTGTCCTGCTGCTCCATCAGCGTGTTCCACAAACTCTGACTACCAACCCTCTGCTTGGTTCACACGTCCCACCTTCTCTGTTTGGCAAGCTCCTCTTCATCCTTCAAAACCCAAGCTCCAATGCCCCTTTCTCCATACAGCCATTCCTGAACCTCCAAGCAGAGCCTCTGCTCTGCTCTGGGTATCTGCTGCCCCAAGACTCTCCCTCTGGCTCACCCCTGACCCATGAAACTGAAAGGGCAGTGTCTTCCCATGGCCTGAGGACTCACCTCTGCGACCCCACAATCACCCAGCTCGGGACCAGGTACAGAGGGGCCGTTGTTGAGTGTGTTTGAATAAAAGACTGGCTGTTTGGAAACAAAATCAAGTTCAAACTCCTTACCATGGCTGCACTCTTGGGCTTTACCCTCCCCTACCTACATCTTAGCCTCGAGGTTTGCCTTTGACCTTCCCTCACCCAGGTCTTGGGAGCTTGCTGTTCCCTCTGCTGGGAAAACCCCTTCCCTGCGCTCCTACTCTGGGTGACCCCAGACCAGCTCCACCCCTTTCTGGGCTGTGAAACTGGGGGAAGCCCGGCCCCCCAGAGCCTTGCAGGCTCCTGGCTCCACCCAGGGAGCAAGTCTGAGCTGTGAGGAGTTTCGGGTGAAACTTTGCAAACACCTTCTCCCGCTGGGGCCCTTGGAGTTCCCGGGAGGGGGTGCCACCCATTTTGGCTGCCCACCAGGTTTATGTTAGAAGTTCAAGGGGAATTTTCCTATGGTTGCGGGGGGGGGAGGGCAAGTAGATTCAGGAGATTCCCAGAGTCTGCAGCCAGGCTCAGAAACTGCTTCCCTTTTTCCTCTGTTTCTCTCCCAGACGGGCTCAGGCAATTCTCTAGCTCTGTTTCCCTTACCTTCTTGAACGAGCATTTATGGAGCGCCTTCTGTGTGCAGGCCCTGTGTTGGGCCCTGACATGGCCCTGCTCCGACTGCCGCCAACTGTGGGCAGTCTCCAGAAATGGAAAGCGTGTAGTGATTCTCACCGAGGCTCCAACCTGGGCATCTGGCGGCCGTGGCCCTGCTGCTTTGTCCAAGACTCATTTCCCTGCATCTGCACTCCGTCTCTCGTGCTCTCTGGGTCTGTGTGTGTCTCTTTATCTCTGCTATTCCACTGTCTCTGGCTATTTATCTCTCTGTGTGTCTCTGCCTTTTCCCCGTAACTCTGTATCTCTTATGTCTAAAGGATCCCCCCCTTTCTCCCCGATCTCTGGGGTGCTTTCGAAAACTGCTGGAACCGTCCATTCCAGCACCCCGAGTTTGCCCTGAGGACAGTGCAGTGACCAGGATGTTTGGCTGCGACCCTCACAGAGCTCTTAGTCCGGGAGAAGAGACAAGTGGCAGGGCAGAGGGTAGTGCCGGGGGCTCCCAGAAACCCCTCCTTGGCCAGGCCTGCGGTCCTGTCCCTACCTGCCTGAGGAAGGGGTGGTTTAGGGCAATTGGGCTGGGAGCAAGGCACAGGCTGTTTGCTGGCAGAGAACTCCTGACTCATCCCCACGCCCAAATTGGGTTGGAAAGAATCCTCCAAGAGGGAACAGTCATGAGAAAAACAACAGAAACACAGAGCTGCCTTCGCAGCCATGCCGTCTGACTCACCTGTGGCCGAAACTGCCACCCCCTGGATCAGCAGGGAAACTTGCCCACCTCTTCCGCTGATGGCCCCTGGCTATCCACTGATGGCCCCTGGCTATCCACTGAAGGCTGCTGGCCTCACTGAGGGCTCCAGGCCTGGTCCTGAGGGCTCCTGATTTGGCACTGACTTCACATTTATTCCCAGAGCTCCAGACCCACTAAACCTCTTGCCGGCCTCCAAATGAGAGAAGCTCCTTCCAGCCTCAGGGCCTTTGCATGTGCCATTTCTGTGTGTGGCAACTCTCCCCCCCACCCCCACCCCAACTTCTTTCCTCTGATTTGCAGGTTAAATGTCACTTCCTTGGGGGAGGACGCGGAACAAGTCACGTTCCTCCGGTTTTGCATTCCCACAGCATCCTGATCTTTTTCTTTGTCGCATCAATTATTTATATTATTATTCATTCAACGTACCTCTTCCCCACTAGCCTGTGGGCACCGCAAAGGGTCTGGTTTGGCCACTGCTGATTGCGTGTCATTTATTAATCCACCACGAGGACGGAGTGGGAGCCCTTCCCGCTTCCCCAGCGTCCAGCACCAGGCAGCCAAAGGGGCATGGAGGCTTGGGATCGGAATTCCAGGCACTCTGGCTCCTGCCGCCGTGATGAATGGGGAAAATTCAGAATTAATTATTGACTGCTCCGCGGCGCCAACCCGATCTGGACAGATAAAGACTGTCTCACCGCCGTGTCCGCCTCACACTTCTAAGGAGTTTATTAGAGGCTGGGAGGCGGCTGGCTCAGAGGAGAGGCCTGGAGGGCACTGGAGATGGGGCTGGCTGGCAAGATTGGCTCCCCTGGGAGACTTTGAGTGAGTCACTTCCCTTCTCTAAGCCTTGGTTTCCTCACCTGGAAAAAGGGAAGAAGGAAACAAACATCCCCATCTCTTGGTGATAGATGTTGGATGGCAAACGTAGGTCTGAGCTGTGAGGGCTGACATAACCCAACAACCACAAAGGACGAACTGTTTGCCTGAACTACTACTACTTCTGCCTTCGGATTCCAGGGTACAAGGGTGCAGCGCCCCCTGGTGGGTAGTGCAAAGGCCGCAGGATCTTGGGAATTCAGATGTCACCAAGTTAGCCCAGCGCTGTCCCCTCGAAATAAGACGGGAGTCGAACGTGTTATTTTAAATGTTCCCGGTAGCCAGCAGGAAAAAAAAAAAAAAAAGTCAAAAGACACAGGTGAAATTCATTGTAATAATGTATTTCATTTATCCAAAATATTGTCATTTTAGCATGTCACTGATATTAAAAAACCCACGAGCTACTTTATATTCTGCTTTTCATGCCAAATCTTTAGAATGTGGGTTGTCTCTTACACGTACAGCACATCGCAATTTGAACTAATCACATTTCGAATATTCAATAGCTACATGCAGCCAGGGGCTCCCACACTGAGTTAGGGTAGGTATAGCGTCATCCCTTGTTGGACCAGGACCGTGACCTCTGTCCAGGTCCTCTGCCCACCACTCTCCCCAGGCTGTCCTCTCTGAAGCAGCCAAAGGGCGCCTGTAAGCATGCGAGTCAGGTCCTGTCCCTCCTCTGCTCACAGCCCTCCAGGGCTCCCACTGCCCTCCAGAAGAAGCCAGAACTCCGCAGCAGCACCTGCTCTTGACCAAACGCACCAGGCATGCTGCCTCCGCTCAGCCCAGACCCATCCACCCACTCACATGTCTCAAATTGCCGGACTCCTCCCATCCTTAGCTGGTGAACTCCTACTCAAACTTCACGCCCAGCTGCAATGCCCCTCCTCCAGGCTCGCTCTGCACCAGCACTGACCCCATAGGGCTGAAGGCATCTGTGCCCAACTCTGTCTCCCAGGCTGAGTCCTCTCTGGGTCCTGCACCATGGGGCTCAGGAGCAAGGTCATTCATTATGAAGTGACTATCTAACTGTGAACAGGGTGACGTTCAGACTTCTTAGACGAACTTCAAGGTCTATCTATCTATCCTCAAGAAGCCATAGTTCAACCCTAAACAAATCAAATTCTCTTTCACTCTTCCAGATTTTTGCAACACGGGACTGCCTGCCAGGCTTTCCACAGACTCTACATCCACCTGGAAAACTCCTACCAATGCATCAAAACCCCAAGATGAGTCCTCACACCTCCTTTGGGCTCCCTCTGTCCTAGTTCTGACCTCCAGGGCTGATGTCTGTGCCCACCTCTGTCTCCCTCCACCCCAGGAGTCCAGGCCTGGGGCTAAATCCTCAGGATCACCCAACTGGGGCTGGGCATGTCGGGGGTGGGGGCAGAATTCGCCTCCCCCCCAAGATGGCTCCCGCATCTGTTTGCTCATTGCTTTTGCTAGTTGTCTGCTCATTGTTTTTTGCTCATTGCCTGCTTGTTTTTCTTTTTCTCTTTAGGAGACACCGGGAACAAACCCAGAAACTCCCACGTGGGAGGCAGGCGCTCAACTGCTTGAGCCACATCTGCTCCCTGCTCATTGGTTTTTGCTCATTTTCTGCTCATTGTCCTGTTCATTGTTTGCTTGTTGTCTGGTCGTTGTTTGTCTGTCTTCCTTAGGAGGCACCGGGAACCAAACCCGGAACCTCCCATGTGGGAGGCAGGCGCTCAACTGCTTGAGTCACATTGGGGACAGAATTTGACAAAGGAACAAAGGGATGCATAAGCGAATGAGTGAAGGAAGGAACAAAGGCAGCTCTTCCAAGGTTGGGTGGTGAAAGGTGGTTTCTCTGGGAGTCCCTGCTGGTCTGTCATGGCTTCCTCTGCCCCCACGTGCTTCACCTAAGGCGCTTCCCCGGGCACCTCCAGCCACCTGGGGGCCCCTCGGTCTCAGTCCCTCTGCTTCCCAGCTGGCTCTTGACATCTCCATGCTGGGGCAGAGACGGAAGGAAGGAGAACTTGTGTGTAAAGTGACAGTCCTGTCTCGCAACCTGGTGGGAGATGGCACCGACAGCTCACCCAGGGTCACCTTTGAGCACTGCCTGGAGCACTGGAAGGGGATGTCCATCTGTCCTCACCTCACTGAGGCCCAAGGGACGTGGGGAGGGGAGATGGGAGGCTGTGCCAGACTTGGGGGTGGGGGACCTCTGACAGGGTCTTGTCACCCTCTGCAGCACCCAGTCACCCCGGTTCCTAGGACACGGGTCAGGTGTTGGAGGAGGCTGAGAAACTTGAGGGCTGGGGAAGGGTTCAGCCAGGGTAGGGCTCAGCCTGGGGTTTGGGCCCAGTGGGGACAAAGCTCAGCCTAGGGTTGGGCTTGGCAGGGTCAGGGCTCAGTAGTGTTGGGGGCTGAGCCCTGGATTCGGGACTCAGCCTGGGCTCAGGACTCAGTTGATATAAGGGGCTCAGTGTGATCAGGGCTCAGTGGGATCAGGGCTCAGTGGGGTCAAGGTTCAGTGGGGTCGGGGCTTAGTGGAGTCAGGGCTCAGTGGGGTTGGGAGTCAGTGTGATCAGGGTTCAGTTTTCAGTGGGATCAGGGCTCAGTATGATCATAGCTCAACTGAGGATCATAGGTCAGTGGGGTTGGGGCTCAGTGGGGTTGGGGCTCAGTGGAATCAGGGCTCAGTGGGATCAGGGCTCAGTGGGATCAGGGCTCAGTGGGATCAGAGCTCAGTGGGATCAGGGTTCAGTAGGGTCAGGGTTCAGTGGGATCAGGGCTCAGTGGGGTTGTGAGTCAGTGTCATCAGGGCTCAGTGTGATAAGGGCTCAACTGAGGATCATGGATCAGTGGGGTTAGGGCTCAGTGTGGTGGGGGCTTAGCCCAGAGCCCCTGTTCAGAATGTGACCAGTGGCTTCTCCCCTCCTACCCCTCAACTCTACTGTCTTCTCGGTCTGAAAGCCCGCCTTCCCCTCCCTCATCTCGATCAATCTGCCAGCAGTGCAATTAGACTGGTATTCTCCCTGCCTCTACCTTCCTCCTCTGAGAAATGGGTCCCCACCTCCCAGGCCACAGAAACGTTGAGGGCAGGGAAGCAGGGACCAGGCCCTGGGCCAGGAGTTGGAGACTTGTTTTAGGTCCTAGTTCTGCCCCTGACCCACTGAGTGCCCTTGAGTGACCTCCTACCCCCCTCTGGGCCTCAGTTTCCTCTTTATACAGTGTAGGACTCCGAGAGGTCTCAGGACACTCAGGCTTGGACCTCTCTGCCTCTGGCCTTGGACAAGGGACAGCCTGGCTTTGCAGAGACTGTGGAAGAGAGGGAGCTACTGGTATCTTTGGAATCGGTCCATTGGGGGATAAGGATGGGCAGCTCTGGGATCGGCTACCAGGTCTTGGGAAGCTGAAGCAGTGGGCGGGGCTGGCAGGAAGTGGATGGATTAGTGATGTCTGCCATGAACAAAGCCTATGCGGCAAAGTCTGATGAATGTATGAGAATCCCTGAGGCCTTGTCCTGGCCCCATTTCCAGTGCCTGGCAGACAACAGATCAGCCACAGGCTTTGTCTGTGGGGAGTCCGTTAGTCTGGACACTGACCTTTCCGGCCCCATGTGGTCAGAGCTCAAAACGTGGGAGGGGCCCCAGTCTCAGGGGAGCCAGGCTAAGTTCCCCTAATCCAGTGGGGGTGGGTGGCATATATATATTCTTACGTGCCCAAGAGAGAAGGAAGACAGGGAAAGAAAGCGCATGTCAAGGAGGAGGAACAGTATATACAAAGGCTCAGAGGACTGAAACCATTTTTAGGGAGCCTCGAGAAATTTAATCCAGCTGGAATATGGGATGCACAGAGCTGAGAATTGGAGGAGATGAAGCTAGACAGAAGCTGGATCATGGAAGGCCTTGAATGCTAGGCTCGGAGGCTGGGACTTCATCTGAGGGCAATGGGAAGCTGCAGGAAGTGTATCAGTTATCCACTGCCGTGTAACAAATTAGCCCCAAACTTAGCAGTTTAAAACAGCACATATTTCTTTTTTTTTTTTTTAAGATTTATTTATTCACTTCTGCCCCTCCCCCCATTGTTTGCGCTTGCTGTTTGCTCTCTGTGTCTATTCGTTGTGTGCTTTCTGTGTCTTGCTTGTCTTCTTTTTTTTTAGGAGGCACCGGGAACAGAACCTGGTACCTCCCATGTGGGAGGGAGGCACCCATTGGCTTGTGCCACCTCTGCTTCCCATTTGTTGTGTCTCTCATTGTGTTCCCTTGTGTGTCTCTTCATTGTGTCATCTTGTTGCATCATCTTGTTGCATCAGCTCACCAGCATCAGCCTGTAGCGTCAGTTTGTTGTGTTGCTCGTCTTCTTTAGGAGACACAGGGAACTGAATCTAGGACCTTCCATGTGGGAGGCAGGTGCCCAACTGCTTGAGCCACATCTGCTTCCCAAAACAACATGTATTTCTTATCTCACCGTTTCTGCAGGCCAGGAATCCAAGCACACCTCAGCTGAGTGCCTCTGCATCAGGGTTTCCCACAGGCTACAATCGAGATGTCGGCCAGGGCTGGGGTCTCATCCGAAGGCTCGGCCGGGGAAGGAGCAGCTTCCAAGCTCTCGGTCGGGCTATCGGCCAGAGGCCACCCCCCCAGTTTCTTACCACGGGAACTTCTCCGACAGGGCAGCCTGCTTCACCAAAGAGTGTAAGCTGAGAAGGCAGCAGAGAGTCGGAACTCACCATCTTTTATAACCTACACTTAGAAGTGCCATTCATCACTTTTGCTGTCTTCTATTGGCTGTAAGGGAATCACAGGTCCCGCCTACACGCAAGGGGAGTAGATTACACGAGGGCGTGAAAACTGGAGGTGGAGACCAGGCTTAGAGCAGGAGAGGGGCATGGTTAGACCAGCATTCTGGAAGGATCTCTCAGGCTGCAGGATGGAGGGTGAGTTAGAAAGAGCAAGACTGGGGGCCCGGAAGCATGGAATACTTAGGTGTCACAGAGTCTGTGTTCCGTGAAAACAGGATGAGAAGTGGGGCCCAGGATGGGTCAGTTTTGACGGGAAGGTGACACGAGGTACTAGGAAGTACTTGATGCTCAGCCAGATGTGCCCAGGTCGGCTGAGGTCAGAGGGGGTTCCCCTGGTAATGGAATTCTGGGGAACATCCCTTCAACTTCTTCCAGCCTGGCACAGACTCCGGGAAAAGGAAGGGGCCCAGTCATGCCTGTATTTCCTGTGCTCATTCATTCTAGCAAACACTTATTGAGCACCTACAGTATGCCAGGCACTGCTCTAGGACCTGGGGACACAGTAGGGAGCAAGACAAAGATCGTGAGGCTCCACAGTCCAGTGGGACAGAGGGACAGGAAACAAAGTCACAAACAAACAAGATACTATCTCACAATGAGAAGCCACTGGAAAGACCTGAAAAGGGTGATGGGTACTGGGGTAGATCAGGGAGGGCTTCTGGGAGGAGGTGACCTTAGAGCTGAGACTTAGAACACGAGAAAGAGCTGGCTGGGGGAGGATCAGGAGGAAGGGGCGTTCAGAGGAAACAGCATGTGCAAAGGCCCTGGGGCAGGACAGGGCCTGGCCTGTGGGAGGAGCACTGAGGAGGTCCATGTAGCTGGAGCAGAGGGAGTGAGGGGGAAAGAGGGAGGAGGGGAGGAGAGGAAAGGGACAGGGCGGGTCGGGCAGGGCCTGGTGGGCCACAGGGAGGACGTGGGCTTTTCTTCCATGGAGGGAAGGTGGTGGCAGGTCCAGCAAAACGAAGGTCCTGAGATTTGGGGAGGACTGTTTGCATAATTATGTCTAGATCCGGGGCAGGCGGTAACCCCACCTCAGTGGGCTCGAGGACCTGGGTTCAAATCCTGCCACTGCCTCTCCCTAGCGGAGCAAGCCAAACCCAAATGACTTACCTATCTGGACCTCAGTTTCCCGTCCATAAAATGGGCCCAATGACAGATCGTCCTGAGACAGGGCCGTGGTAAGGCTTGAATGAGCTCCGGGCCTCAGGATGTTTGGGAGCTTCCTGTTTCCATACAGCAGTCAGGACCGGATCTAGGGTGAGGCAAGCGAGGCACTCACCTCCGCACAAAATTTAAGGGTGAAGACTATTTTGATGCCATCGATTTCCAAAACTCCAAGTGAAGGCAGAAACATCCAGAACGAACCACATAGCAACACATTAAATAAGGTCAGGAGAGACCCTGCCCTTATCGTCACCCTGGTCCCGTTTCTCTGCACAACTGGGAGGCTCAGAGGAAAGGCATCCTGATTAAGCCCTAATTCCTGATGATTAAACCTGGGGAACCGGGGGCCCAGCAGGAGGGAGGCTCTGACGGGGTGGGCCAGGCCGGGCCTCCCTTGGGGAGAGGGAGGGCCAGGAGGGAGGCCACTGAGTGGCTGGAACGGAAGTGGATCTTAATTAGCCCCGCAGGATTAATTACTGGGCCCAGGAATATGCTGAAAAAAAAAAAAAATCCATTACCCGGCTTCTAAGCATTCCTCTTTCGCGCCATCATTTCTCTCCAAACCCACTTCTCCTCCCCCTTCTTTTCCAACTATTTATTTGTAAAAGGCACCTTTATAGCGTACCATAAAACCCCATATATATATATTTGAGTATCATCAAAGTGATATATAAATTTGGGGGACAATACATTGAAATGAATATATAACTGTTAAAAAATGATGCACGCAGCCTTGTTTGGTACCAGAGTAACAGCGGCCGCTCTACAAGCAGTGAAGATGTGCCAAGTGTTTACACACTTTCCTTAGCTATATTATCCTCACAATAGCTGGCGGGGGGGGGGTAAGCTATTATGACACACACACCCCCCATTTTGCAGCTGAGGAAACGACCAGAGAGGAGTCGGCCCCACAGCCAAAAGGGGCAGAGCTGGGTTTCGCACCAAGGTTTGTCGGACTCAAGGATCTGTGCTCTTGAGCCCCAAAGTATACACTGTGGTGGGCCCCCACTTTTGTCCTGCAAAACCCCAACAGGTCAAAGCTGGTTCTATTTAGGAAACCACAATTGAGGTTCCAAAAGCACGCTTTGCTTTTCCTGTCCATTTTACACGGGGTAAACTGAGGCTGAGCCAGAGCCGGGCCACCTGCCTGAGTCACACAGTGGGGAGGGGACAGGACCTGGTGGCCAAATGCCAATGCCTGTGTCATGAACTGCCTCCTTTTGTCCACTGCCCTCCATCGGACAGCTGGGGAAACCGAGGCAATGAGTGGGCGAACTGACCTTCCCAAGGTCACACAGCTGGCCGTGGTGGTGGAGCGGGTGAAGTCTCCCTGGTGAGAAGGGGAAGGTCGAGTCAGGGCTGGTGGAGGGAACAGCACAGGCAAATGTTGGGGAAGGGGGAAGCTGGAAGTAGTGACATGTTGTGTTAATGGGTGGGGGGGCAGAGATGGGTCAACTGGGGTGGAGGAGCTTGTTCTCTGGTTGGGGAGATCAAGGCTCTGTCCCCCTGTCCTGTCCCGCCGTCCCCATCTCCCTCCTTCCTCCCTGGCTGCAGAAAGACTTAGAGATGTCAAGAGCTAAAGGCAGGGGAGCAGGTGTAGCTCAGTGGTTGAGCGCCTGCCTCCCACGTATGAGGTCCCGAGTTCAATCCCTGGTACCTCCGAAAGAAAAGAAAGTCAAGGGCATTCATTTAACTGGTACAGCTGCAGGTGGAGGCGGAGAGAAGTCCAGAGAGCCCACCCAAGACTTTCCCTGGCCGACTGTGGTCCCACCACCCAGATGGGAAGACTTCCCAAAGCCTCTAGCCTCCCCTCCCCCACAAGGCCTAGACCAAGGACCCCCCTCCAGCCCCATCCAGGGCTATAACCTGTGGAGCCGCAGAATTTAATTCCCACGAAGACGTGAGAGACTGCTAGGGGTCCTTTTATTTTATTCTATTTTAAATTTTATTTCTGTCCTATATTTTACTTATTTATCAGCTTAGTTGATACTTTATTTCATTTCACCTATATTTTATTATCTTATTTGTACGTTATGTCTTTCATCGTGTGGGTTTATTAGGTCCCTTTCCATCGCAGACTTCAGGGTGGAAACTGAGGCAGGTCCACAGCCGCGGGGGCCACCCCTCCTGGCGGCTCCTCAGCCAAGTTCACGCAGGAGGGAGGGCTGGGGTTGCCATCGTGGAGGTGAGAAGCGGTGCAGCCGCTTTCCTGGGAGGTCAAACCGCCCCCCACCCTCGCAGACCTCCTCGTAGGAAGCTGGGGTCCCGGATTCCCACGTCGGTGGGAAGGGCAGAGGGCAGCGCCGTGGTGACCCCCCAGACCTGATGGCGGGGGTGGGGGTGGAGGGGTGTCCTGCCCACGCCCCTTGCCTCCACCCCGCGCCTGGGGAGCACCCAGCACGCACCCACGTCCCCGCCGCAGGCATGCATGCCCCCCCCCAGCGCCCCCCAGCGCCCCCGCCCCGCACATCAGCCCGTCCTCTGCCCGCTGCCCGGGAACAATTACGGTGGCGGAGCTGCCACCGCGGCCTGGCAGGCCCGGCCTCATGTTTAATTCATCGCGGGGCTAATTATAGGCAGGCGCGGGGAGGGCCTCCTCAGCCCACCCCCTCCTGCCGCCAGGGTGACCCGGGAGGAGTGGGGGGGGGCCGGGGCGCGAGCCCCCCTCTGCCTCGACCACCACCACGTCGGTCCTCCACCGTCTCCTCCAGCCGGGGGCCCTCCCCACCCCCCTCCCCAACCCCCTCCCCAGGCCTTACAGACACCCAGGAGGCCCCAAGGTGGGGATGGGCCCAGGCTGGGGGGGGAGGTGGGGAGGAGGGGGGGGGTTCCAGCCTAGGGCAGTCAGGGGCCAAGCAACAGGGGGTTTCATCCTCTCCCTCCCTTCTTCCCCAAATTAGGATTGATAATACCAGCCCAGCACCTGGGAACCGGCAGGCCACGCCACCCTCTGCTAGGCGAGCCCACCAAGGCCCGCTGGGTCCAGTGCAGTTCCAACAATAGCCAATAAGAGTCACCCCCCCACCCCCGCCCCTTAGGCTCCCCTGACATTTCTGGTTGTATTTCTTAGCATCCAGCCTCCTAAGTGCTAACTACCTTTAGCACTGTTGGCACCGCGGGCTTTCTGTGTGCTGGGACGGCTCTGAGCTCTCCACCTGTATTATCCACCCTGGGGACAGGATTAGGGTGCGGCGAGCGAGGCACTCCTCCCAGGTGCACCACCCAAGGAGACTCCGACACTCAGCCGTGGAGATACATGCCATTTTAAGCAATATCTTTTTTGTATTTTATTCTTCTTAAGCAATATTGTTTTTGACCAAAATAGCAACATCCTACAGATAGACGGGTGGCTTCACTGGAACGACTAGTATTAAGGCTCTGATTCCTCCAACAGCCCGTGACGTGGGGATCAAGACGTTCAACACCCCACTTTACAGATGGGGAAACTGAGGCACGGGGAGGCGAAACTGACATGCCTGGGGTCACACGGCTGTCTCTCATGTTCTGTCCTTCCAACCCTCTTATCCCACCCCAGGGAAGGGATTTGTCCCCCACTCCCCACCCACCCCCAGACCCCGACTCCCACCCACCCTGTCCTTGTCCCCTTTTCTGAGTGACACTGCCTGAAATAGCTTTGGGTGTCATCGCTGGTGGGCAGCCCTGTGCCATGAGCCAGTGGCCCCTCCATAGGCAGGAGGTAGAGACCCCGACTCCAGGGCTCAGCTTGTTCTGCCTCAGTATCCCCATCTGCTCCCTGGAGGGAATGAAGCCCCTTGGGCAGATCCGTCCCCTTCCTACATGCCCCCCTTTTTTGGGGGCAGGCCCCCTCCAAATTCCATGTTTAAGCAGATGCAGCTCAGAGGTTGAGCACCTGCTTCCCATGTACCAGGGATTCGATCCCCGGTACCTCCTAAAAACAAAACAAGCAAACAAATGAAAAAACCATCTCTCATTGGGGAGCAGATGTAGCTCAGTGGTTGAGCACCTGCTTCCCTTGTACAAGGTCCCGGGTTCAATCCCTGGCACCTCCTAAAAAATAAAAATATTTTATATATATGCCGTTTTCACTCAATACACAATCCAGCAGCTTCCAAATTTTGGGAGGCAGATCCTACAGGGGTCTGCATCCGAGTTCAAACCCCAACTCTACCCCTTGCAAGTGCCTTTGTGACCTTGGGAAGGTCACTCTCCAGCGCCTCAGTGGCCCCATTTGCAAAATGCCATGCTAAGAGCCCCCACCTCCTAGGGCTGTTTTGAGTCTTAAGTGAATGCAGGTAAAGCGCTCAGCGCACACAGTAGGCTCTCAATACGTGTCTGAAATCACCTCGCGGCCATGACTTTAAGGTCCCGGGTCCTAAGCGTGGGGACCCGTTTTTTTTCAGATCAGAAACCAAGAACCGGCCGGGACAAGCCCGAGGTGGCGCCCCAACGCGGCGGGCTAAGGGGAGATTCGAACTCGGGTCTCATCCCCCTCCCGGCGCTCATCCCCACCCTTTTCACCCTCTTTGGCCCAGAGAGGGTCGAACACGCCCCTGGGGGCTGCACAGCGGCGCGGTGGCAGGCGGGGCGTCTCTCCCCGGTGGTGGCAGCGCCTGGCGACCCAGGCCCCGGGTTTGGGGGGCCCGGGGTGGGTGGGTGGAAGGAGGGCAGCGCAGGCCAGGGCCGGGGACCCGAGCTCCCGGCGGCGGCGCTGAGCGTTTCCATGGCAGCCTGGCGGGAGCCGGGCCGGAGCGATTAGGCATCCCAAGGAGCGGCTGCTAAAAATAGCCCGCGTCGCACGGGGCTCATTAGCCGCGGGGCTCTTGGCTGCCAGGTACCCCCTCCGGGCTTCTCCTGGCGCCGGAGGATGTGGCCTGGCAGGCCCAGCCCTGCCCAGCCTCTCCCTCTTGGACTTGTCTGAAGGCGGGCCCCCTCCCTCTGATCTGCAAAGGCCAATCTTGATCCCATCGCTGCCCTGCTCTAAGTCTTTGCCTCTAACCGCCCCCTACCTCTTTGGGTACCTGCAGGGAGCTCACCTCCACCATCCATCCCCCTCTTGCCTCTGAGCCTTTGCTGCTGCTATTCCCTCTGCATGGCTCACACACTTCCCTCTCCTCTTCATCCTTTGGACATCACCTCCTCCGGGAAGCCTGAGGCCCCTGCACAGCTCAGGGACCTCTTCTGGGGCCCCCTCATTGCAGCTCTGACCCCACCCCCCCACACACCCCAAGTTGTGGGTTGGGTCTGCTGCCCTCACTAGCAGGGGAGCTCCTAGGGGGAAGGGATAAGTGTGTTTTGGTCCCAGCATCTAGAATAGAAGTGGTACACGGTAGGTGCTCAATAAGTGCTTGTGGAACAACAAGGGAATGGGATCATTAGGCTCCAGCAAAGGAATTTCCCCCACCCCCAGGGAAAATGGTGGGCGCTCAGACTGCCCCATGCCAGAAGGTCAGTGACCCCGACTTTCTCATTCCTCTGCTTCCCTTAGAGAGAGTGGCCTGGCTGTGTGACCCAGCCTGCTCACTCACCCTCTGTATTAGTCAGCCAAAGGGGTGCTGATGCACAATACCAGAACTCTGTTGGCTTTTATAAATGGTATTTATTTGGGATAGACGCTTATAGTTACCAGGCCATAAAGTGTAAGTTACTTCCCTCACCAAAGTCTCTTGCCACGTGTTGGGGCTGCCAACGTTCAGCCTTCCTCTTCTTCTTAAGGCTCTGTGGTCCCAGGTTCTTCCAATATCAGCTGGGATAAGTCTCGTCTCTCTCCCGGGGCTCGATTCTCTCTGGGCTCAGCTGCTCTGCTCTCTCCACAAAGCCAGCTGTGAACCACCAGGCGAATGGCTCGTCTCTCTTCCCGGGGCCTCCCCTGTGTCTGTTCCTCTGTGTTCTTCTGTGTGTTTACTTCCCGGGCTCCAGCTCAAAACTCCAACTAACTCTTGTGCCTTGTTATTTTCTCTGTGAGTCCCCTAGGGGTCGGGGACTCAACATCCTACTGATGTGGCCCAATCAAAGCCTTAATCATTATTTAATGAAGTAAAAGTGAAACTTCTGAATCCAATACAATCTAATATGCCCAAACCAGTTCACAAACATAATCCAATATCTATTTTTGGAATTCATAAACAATATCAAATTGCTACACCCTCTCTGGGTCCCTTCCTACCTAACAGAATGGCCATGGACGCAGAGCTTGGTGGTTGACAGGACCCAGATCAGCACTGGTGGAACTGCCAAATTTTGGAAGGGAGAGGGAGAAAGATTTGAAGAGGATATTGGAGGATGTCCAGGAAAAGATCTTGGAATAAACCTAATTCTGCTGGAGAGCAACAAGCAGAAGGGCAGAATTCCTCCAGAAGAGATCCAGGGAGACAGTGTCCAGGCTGGCCACTGGTTGGCGCATTGGTATAGTACAGCTTGGTTGCAGCAAGAGTGGGAGAGCTGACGTGCAGTCAGAGGGAAATGGGGGCGGAGGGCATGGGCAGTTTGCAGGAGGGCAGTTGTTAGCAGGGAAGAGAGGAGGTCTGGGGTCTGCAATGTGAGCAGCGACAATGCGCAGAAGTCTTGATTATTTGGCATCTGTCCATGTTGCTGACAAAGAGACCCTGAGGCAGGATGGCTTAAAGGAGAGAGAAGGAGCTCATTGCTCCCTGTCCTCACAGAGTAGGCTTCAGCAGACGCTGCAATGGTGGCTCCATGATCACTGGGGACCCAGGCTCCTTTTGTCTTGTGGCTCTGCCCCCTGTGCCCCCAACTTCCATCTCATGGACCACCATAGCTGCTTCAGCCCATGCCATTGCAACCACCTTCCAGGCAGGGAGAAGAGGAAAAGTGAAAGGGGAGGGTCTGTCCTTACCTTCCAAGGTTATGACCCAGAAGTTACGTGCACCATTTCTGCTCCCATCCCAGTCATGTGGTCACACCTAGCTGCAAGGGAATCTGGGAATTGTAGCCCTTAGCCGGGCAGGTTCTATTCCTAAAGGAGGAGGTGGGGAATGGATATCAGGGGCCAGCCCGCAGCCTCTACCAACAAATGGGTTGGGAAGGGGAGAGGACATTCTTTGTTTTGGCAACCACCACAGCGTGATGTCACTTCTTGTCCTCTGACAATTGGAGTGTGCACATGGGGTTCCCATCTCAGTAAAAGACAAAGTCTTCTTTGTGAGCCAACAGGGCCCTGTACAATCTCCCTCCACCACCACCCTGACCCCATCTCCCTCCACTCTTCCCCTCGTTCACTCCTCTCCAGCCATTCTATCCTCCTTGTTGTACCTCCAACACCCCCAGCATGGTCCTGCCCCAGGGCCTTTGCAAGGCCTGTTCCCTCTGCCTGAATGCCCTTCCCCCAGAGAGCCTCATGGCTTCCTCCCTCACCTCCTTCCAGCCTCAGCTCAAATGTCACTTTTCCAAGTGAGATCTTGTCTGAGCACGTGTTTAACATTGTAACCAGCCCTCCCTTCCCAATTCTTCTTGCTTGCCTTCTGTGCCTTCACTTTCTTCCCAGCTCTTAGCATTCTCTTAAACGCCAGAGAGTTTAGTGATTTATTGATTCATAGCCCGTCTCCCCCACTAGGCTGTGAGCTCCCCAAGGGCAGGGATTTCTGCCCCATCCCCAGCACCTAGAATTGTGCTTGATGTTCAGTAGAGGTTCCGTAAATAGTTCGAATGACTAAATTGAGTCGATAAAACAGGCACAATCATTCCCCTTTGGAGAGATACGGAATCCGAGATCCCAAGGGAGAATGGGGTTCACTCAAGGTCACATGCCAGTGGGTGGCAAAAAGAGGGTCCGGCTCCCGGGTAAGCTGCCTCAGTTTCCTCCTATTAGCTAACTGGCTTTTTCCAACTTTCCTTTCCACCCTGAGTTACTTGTCCATTTTGGTTCTGCCTTCATTTCCTGGAGCACATTTCTGTGAGCTCAGCATGGCCAAAGGGGCACGTAGGTTAAACTGGGTAGGTTGTTCCCTGGCCCACTAGCAGCTGCATCAAGCACGCATAATTTCTTTTTTTAAAAAAAAGATTTCTTTATTTATTTCTCTCCTCCCCTCGCCTGTTGTCTGCTCTCTGTGTCCATTCATTGTGTGTTCTTCTGTGTCTGCTTGTCTTCTCTTTAGGCGGCACCAGGAACCGATCCTGGGACCTTCTGGAGTGGGAGACAGGTGCTCAATCTCTTGCACCACCTCAGCTCCCTGGTCTGCTGCATCTCTTATTGTCTCTCCTCTGTGTCTCTTTTTGTTGCATCATCTTACTGCGCTGTCTGCTCGGGCACTCCTGCGTGGGTCAGCTCGCAGAGAGGGCCAGCTTGCCTTTCACCAGGAGACCCCGGGAATCGAACCCTGGACCTCCTATATGG
>JAQZBX010040216.1:12390-22853 GCA_029593785.1 Cabassous unicinctus | reverse complement strand
AAAAAAAAAAAAAAAAAAAAAAAGAGTGTAGTCCAGAGATTCTTTGGGTTACCTAAGATGCTTTCAAGGAATTAGCAAAGTCAAAACTATTTTCATAATGATATTACAAAATTATTTTTTTCCTTTTTTCTCCAATTTTCTAGCAAGTAGAGTTTCCCAGAGGCCTTCTGATATGTGATATTGCAGCAGATCAAATGAAGAAACAGATCTGAGAATCCAGCTGTCTTTTATTAAGCCAAACATTAAAGAGATTTCAAGATTGTAAACCAAAGCCACTTCTTTTGAAATTTAATTTTTATTTTGGAAAATATACTTATTTTTCATAATAGTATGCTATTGATATTAACATATAATGAGTGTGGTGGTTTGATATTGTTTATGAATTCCAAAAATAGATATTGGATTATGTTTGTAAACTGGCCTGTTCCTCTGGGCATATTGTATTGGATTCAGAGGTTTCACTCTTATTGGATTAAATTATGATTAAGGCTTTGATTGGGCTACATCAGTAGGATGTTGAGTCCCTGACCCCTTGGTGGGTGGAGACTCACAGAGAAAATGACAAGGCCAGAGGAGTTAGTTGGAGTTTTGATACTGGAGCCTGGGAAGTAAATACACAGAGAAGCAGATACTTGAGGAAAGAGAGAAGGCTCCATTAGACACAGCAGAGGCCCAGGAAGAGAGATGAGCCATTTGCCTGATAGCTTATAGCTGACCTTGTGGAGAGAGCAGAGCAGCTGAGCCTGGAGAGAAATGAGCCAGTAGAGAGATGAGACTTATCCCAACCTACAGCTGATATTGGAAGAAGCTGGGACCATGGACCCTTAAGGGGAAGAGGAAGCCTGAACCCTTGCAGACATCTGCAGCCATTTTGCTCCAACACGTGGCAACAGACTTTGGTGAGGGAAGTAGCTTACACTTTATTGCCTGGTAACTGTAAGCTTCTACCCCAAATAAATATCCCTTATAAAAGCCAACAGATTTCTGGTATTTTGCATCAGCACCCCTTTGGCTGACTAATACATTGGGTTTACTTTTTTTATTTTTAAATACATTTATAAATAAATATATGTTTTCTAATTCTCAGTTTTAATCTCTAACATGGCAAAGTATTGGTAAATATAACTTATATAAACAAAAGCCCTTTAGATCCTTTAATAATTTTTAGGAGTATGAAAGGATCCTGAGACTGAAAATCTGAGAACTATTCAATTATATGTTATCCTCCTAATGTCTTTTCCTTACCACTTTGACTACTGATTTAATTACTGGTTTAATTCAGTTTATATCCTTGGAGTCATATAAAGACTCATGCACTTTCATCAACTCATGCACTCAGAAAACACCATGTGCCTTTCATTGTGCTGGAGGCTTGGAATATTAAACTAAATAATATGATTTTTTTACATTATTTTTAATTACGCAAGCATTAAAAAAGAAAAATTCACTGGTGACAAGATACAGAAGAAAGTTCTATGGTTTATGCTTGCCAATTATATTTTGATTTTACCTTAGGGATAAAGTCAGATGACCTTTCTCTTGGAAGTAATATTTGAGCTGAAATATGAAGAATGCATAAGTATTCAGATGATGAACAATAGAAAGAGCATTACAGAGAAAGAAAATAAAATATGCAAAGGTCCTGTGGAACGAGATAGCATAGGGGCACAGAGTGGACATGAAAATCAGTCTGGTGTGAACAGTTACAGTAGACTGGATGGAAATGGGATAAGGGAAGTGATTAAAGAGGTAAGTTTTGACCAGTTTATGAAAGGCTGTATATGCACACTAAAGAGTTCTTTCTTTATATTGAGAGTAATGTGAAGCCTTCAAAAAATTAAATGGGGAAAGGAGTAGCCAAGGGGGACCTTTTGCTTGATTCCATGACATGATTTTTAGGTAAAACAAATGAGTTCAGCTGTAAGAATATGAAGTTTGGACCAGGATGATAGTTTTCAAGATGAAGAGAAATGGAGAAATATTTAGGGTCCAAATCAATACAGTTTGTTGATGAATAAAGTATGGAGAAGGGTGTGAGGGAAGGACTTAGAGATTTATGGACTATGCAATTGGCTGAATGGTGTAATATTTCACTTGGGAGAATGGGGAATGAATTGACTCATAAAGTTACAGAACTTCAGAGTAAAGGGCAATTCCTTGGGACTGTCACACATGGGCAAGCAATACTACGATGAAGATGAAAATGATATAACAAACTTTAGGCTAAATGAGACTATTAGCCCTATAGCTTCACTCTCAATGAGATGCTTTGTTTCATCCTCTTGAAATTTGATTCTGGTTTTGACACCCAATATTTTTATATTCCTAGATTCAATTGTTTCCCCATTCACTGTGGCCCAGCACACTAGCGGCCAAAAGTTGTAAATTTTCTCCTTCAAATCAGTTTCTGTTGCCTCGTTCACCTTTTAAACAAGAATAAGCATTTAGGGTGTATTATGTTGTTTAAAGATCTATTTATTTATTAGTATAGCATTTATGTAGACTTATAACAATTCAATATATCTCCACTAGTCTTCCTTGAGGTGTTGGGTGAGAATGGAGAGTGACAGACCCAAGGCAAGTCAACTGATTTAAATCTCCGGGAAGAGATTTGAAGCAACTCTCGGGTGAATCCTTTGCATACTAAAGTTGGAGAAAACTGCAAAAGGATCTGTGGAGAAAAGTTGGGGTCTGGGTCATGATGACTATGGAGTCCTGGAATATATGGCTACTTACACTTGAACCTTGGGAATGAAGTTGCCTTTGGAAGCTTCCAGGATTCCACAGTCTTTCTGATTTAATGACATTTCAGGATTGAGTTGTGATGGACAGAATGTAGTAGCTTCCCTACAATTGACCTGCAGTTGATTGGATTTCATGACTGAGAAATTGGTTATGATTAACTTTCTGAGAATTTTTGCATTAGAATTAGCCCTATTGTTGGTTATAAGAGAGATTTTACTTGGTGGTAGCCAGGTTTAATATCATTAGAAATTCTTTTTTTACCTTTGTCATACATGTGTAGTAATGTGGTATTCCACTTTTTCATCCGAGGAGAAAGTTCATTTTGTTATCAGCTACAATATGTGTTCTGGTGAGATACAGTTCATCTATTGGTACTTGAGGTACCTTATTCATTTATATTAAAGAATTTTAATCAATTGTTCTTTGATAGTTCACAGAAAGTAGAAATCTTACTTCCTGGGATAAACACTGTTCAACATTTACCTTATCTCAGTCTTTTCTACTGAATCTTTAATATTTGAATCATAAATTATTGTACCTTTGGCCCCAATTTGAGTCTTACTATAATTCAGCAAAAACACATTAAATTAAACTCTGTGGGATTGAGATGTAAGGTAATTCATATACTTATTGATTTGAAAGTATGAAATGATAGGGCTTTTAAGTTGAAATTCATTACTAGTGATGTAAGCCTACTTCAAATTAGACTCTTTAAAATTAATTTACCTGTTTATTTGTTAGCACTGATCTACTTTTATTTTCTGATGTGATCAATATATGAAAGATATAATATTCCTTGCTTTTCAAATATTTTATAATTAAGACTTTTACATTCCTTCTCATTCTGAATAGAGTTTATGAGATTTCAGATGATTTTTCTATTCTAATTATATCAGTTTTAGTATCATAAAAGTGACAACTGAGTTAGTAATCTGATTAAGGATTATTTTTAATCCATATTTTCTCACTTTGTTTGGAGGTATTTTCTACCTTAGAACTACAGAAATATTCTTTAAGAAATGTAAAGTAGCCAAAAGAACACGTAGAATTTAATAATATTCATCTTCTAAATAACATTCATAAAGCTATGTCGAGATTTATGATTTTTCAGTCTTCTAGCTATCCATATATGTGTTAGCTTATAAGAAACAATTACCATATTGAAACTGTGTCTGCCAATTTTTTTCTAGCTGTAAATTGATGGAAGTGAGAGCATTTTCAGAAAAAAAGTAATTGTTAGCTGGCTTTTCCTGTGCAGTAAATGAAGCAAAGCATTATTTTAAGGAGAAGATGGAAGTAGCTGCAAAGGCCATTTAGACTTGAACTTCACTGCATGAAGGCCATACACCCCAAACCTATCAATCACATATGACTATCAGCCAATCTTTGCAGGCTGTAATTTCTCTAGCAATAGGTAAGGCAGTGCAGTCATCCCCAGCTTTGATGAAACTTTTATGAAGGAAAATTTATACTAGTTGTACCTGATGCTCAGTTGGAGCTGATTAAATGATTTATATTTTGCCTGATCAGAAAGCCAGGCAGATTAAAAATTGTGGCAATCCCCTTTCCGAGTACACATCCTTGTCTTCAGGTCATTGCCAAGAGAAATTGTCAATATGGTTCAAGGACAGCTCAGCAGCTCCCACTTTCTTAAGGCAAGTCGTTACTTAAATTCTTGGATGTATATTTCTAGGAGCGATGCCTTTGAAAGCAGACTTTCCTCTGTAATTACAGCCTTGCCAAATAAGATGTTAATTTAGAGTTGTTTGGGGTTTCAAGAGGCAGGACATAAATTGAATTTACTTAAATATCCTCTAGAAGTCTTATCTTTCAATTTCAAGACACACATAACTTCAAATTAGGAGTTTAAGGATGCCAGTAACTCACTCAGAAACTGAAGAGCAACAGAAATACATCAGCGGTGCAAATCTGGTCAAGCTAAGGCAGTTAGAGAGTCCAGCCAGGCAGGAAGAATCTGCTACATGTTATTAGCCACGGAGGCAATGAATAATTCCAGAAAGGTAGTTAAGCAGGGAAAATTCTTTCACATAGTGTCCCTTTCTTATTTCGATGAATTTCTCCATTTATCAATGGTGATTTAATAAGTCATGTAAATTAATATTGTGCTTCAGTAACAATAAATATTTATTGGGCATTTACCTTATACAAAATAGAGTATATATTTTTAAAAAGGCCTCAGATGTGTTACTAAGCTGTGTCAGAAGGGTTCTTTTGCTAAAGGAGAATTTGGGAAACTTGTGTTAAAAAGGGCAGAACAAAAAAATAGTCTCCATCTCTTTCATCCTTCATTTTTGGTGTTGCCAGTTTTCTTTGCATTTTTCTAATTTTACCCTTTGCTCTCTGTATTATTATTATTACTTACACATCTGTGATGCACTAAGCTGATGGGTTTTATGTATTTCTGTTCCCAGTGTCTGCAACAGTGCCGGGCATGAAGTAGATCTTCCATGAATATTTGCTGAGTGATTGGAGGAACAAATGAGTAAATCATCAGAGGTCCAAGTACTCAGAGGTTATGGATTTCCCTGGGGAACAGGAATTTCACATGGTAAAACATATTTTAAGTGAAACAAGGTAGAAATCATTCAAAGTAAATAATGAATTCTACAGTATAAACCAGCTACCAGGACACCATATAGTTATGCTTTGCAAAGTAGGATATTTGAGCTTTTAATGATATGCAGCATTGTCCAGGGTTGCATTTGAAGTGTCAGAAGTATTTGATAAGGCCTCCAAATCATTAATTTAATTCAAAAGTTAGTGATTAAAATGTATTCAAATTAAAGCAAACATGGTAAAATAGAGCAGAATTTTGAGAAAAAAATTATCAATTTTTAAGATAAAATATAAGAATAAAAAAAAATTTCTCACTTGCAATTGCTTCCTTAGGAGATACTGATAGACCTCTTATGGTTATAAGTTCATTCTTCTCTCCATTAGCTATTTTTCTTCCATCAAATATTGATTTATGTGGCAGCTATTATGTAATGTTGGCGAATTGATTCTGATTCAGACTCAGGATTCTGGTAACCTTTTGAATTCTCTGCAGATTAAAGTGTGGGTCAGTCACAGATGCCAAATGACAGATTCAGAGCCATGAAGAGTTGATGTGGTATTTGAAGCCTGTTGCAGTTTGAGTCTTTTGTGAACCCAGAAAATCCTGTTCTTAAAGCTAATCCATTCTTGTACATGTAAATCTATTTTTCGATGGGATATTTTGATTAGATTCAGTTAAGGGACTTTCTTTTTTTTTTAGATCACATCAGTAGGGCATGACTCAGTGTTGATTTTCAACCTCTTACTGGAATCTTTTATAAACAGAAAAATAAAAAGCCGCAGGCATGGAAAGAAGGCCGCAGAAACAGAGGGGAACCTAGAAACTGAAAGGGAATTTCCCAGGAACCAGAAACTGGAATCAATGGAACACAAAGGCTGAGAGGAACCCATTTGATCGACAAACTGAAAGCAATGAGGCCTGGAGGAGAGGGGAGAGATGAGCAGACATGGCCATTGTGCTCTGCCATGTGCTTGACCACCCATACCTGTAGCTTGGTGAGGAAGCATCTTTGATGATGCCTTGATATGGACACTTTCATGGCTTCAGAACTATAAACTCATAAGTTAATAAATTCCCATTATAAAAGCTAGCTCATTTCTGGAATATTGCCTTGGCAGACTTTAGCAAACTAAAACAAAGGTACAATCTAACAAACTCTTATGGCTTGTCTCATGTTTTCAGGAAGCTTGTTTTCCTTAAACAGCTGTGACTGGTAGTTTTAGGTTCTGTTTCTTGCTTTTCCTACTCTGTCCTGTGCTTTAGTTAGAGTTAAGCTAATAATGGTTGTACTGCAATCATCAGGTAATAGGTGAAGAATTTATATATGGTAGCCATTTACACTGTATGTCAAGTCTCACTTACCCCTGAGAGAAAAAAGTGAAGCATAAAATTAAATATATGTATGTTTAATACATATATTTTTATTTTTTAAAAATACTTAGATTATATAAATGTAACATAAAAAATAAAGGGGATTCCCATATGCCCCGCTCCCTACACCTCCCACATTTTCCCACATTAACAACATCCTTCATTAATGTGGTACGTTTGTTACAATTGATGAAAACATTTTGGAGCAGTGCCACTAAGCAAGGATTATAGTTTACATTGTAGTTTACACTCTCTCCTGCACAATTTTGTAGGTTATGGCAATATATATAATGGCCTGTATCTGTAGTTGCCATGTCTTTCAGGACAATTCCCAAGTCCCAAAAATGCCCCCATATTATACCTGTTTTTCCCTGTCCCTGCCCTCAGAACCTCCAGTAGCCACTGCCTTTACATCAGTGATATAAATTCTTACATTGCTAGAATCACAATAAGTCTATAGTAGAATACCAGTAAGTCTACTTTGGCCCATAGTTCATTCCCCAGTCCTAAAGATTCTGGGATGGTGATGACCACTCCACCTCTAATTAATTGTTCATTAAAATTACTTGAGCAATTGAGCAGTAACAGAGTTGGTGATATGGAAGAAAGCTGCCTCTTGTGGACAACTGAGAAGAAACTGTGATAGCTTTGCTCAATGTTACAATATTAGATCTTACATATGCTGGAACAGAAGAATACATACCTGTAGGTTTAGCAGAAATACTTAAGATGTAGGGGTAATATAATATAATGTATAGTTATCATATATGTATGTATGTGTGTATATATATATTTATATGATCATATAGTAAATAATCTTACATATAATATATTTAGAATTAGCACAAATCTACTTGTTTTTCAAAAAGAGAGAGGGTAAATTGTCAGTTATGGTACAGTTTTCTTCTTACTCAGCATACCATGTCAATTTTAAAGTTTTGTTAACTGTAAAAGCTTAAAGAGATTTGGATTTTCTGGAAATGTGATGATAGGAGAGCTGTCTGGATTCTTAACATGTAGTACCAAATACACTGTGTTATTGGTGTCCTTTTAAGGGCCACATCAACATATTTAGACCTAAAATTGAAATAATGCAAATGTTATTCAAGAGCCCTACAGGATACCATATTGAACCAACAGATGGATACAATGTGTTTAGGAGGCTTGAAGAAGTGACTTTTAGAAAACTATATTTGAGAACTTTAAAAAATTTTTATATTTTTAAATACTTTCTTTTCATTAGAAAGTAAATGTCATGAATAATATGCTATTTATTAATATTTATATTACCTTTATTTAATTTTCCCATTTCATAGTATAGAGGAGAGGTATAAAGGAGAAATAATTGGGAAAAGAACTCAGATGAAATATATATATATACATATTCTTTCCTAAATACTCATATTATTTTTATACTGTAAATACATTTTCCAAAAACATGATGGCTGTCAGTATACAAGGCAGAAATAAGGTCACTCTGAATTCCATCATTTTCCGTATTAATGAAAGGTATTCATACTAATTAAATGATGAATCCTTCTCTCACCTCCTTCCTTCTTTTGGAAGCCTATATCTAAATTTAAAGCAATGTAAAGGGTACTTGCCTTTTGTGATGTAAATGAAAATTGTGGTCCCAGAGGCATTTTTGGATTGAGTAGTAAAGGATATTTTAAAATATAAGACTCATAGATCATCTTTCAAAGAACTTTTAAAGGTACCATTTAAACACTTCCCACATGATTTTAAAAACTTAATATTTGTTTTTATTATTTATGTTGTTTAGAAATTATTGAACCAATTACTACCACTTACAACAGTTTATAAGAAATAAGGGTACTCTGGAGAGAATTTTTATACATTGAAAATTTTACATTCAACGTTGTTAAAACAAACAAACAAACAAACAAACAAATAAAATAAAAACCAAAGCCTGAGTAAGTAGGGAAAGGGTGTGATTAAATATATGAAATTTGACTGTGAATTTATGAATTTTGTGATTAGCAACTTCTTTGCTTTTTCACATTGGAAATGTTTATGGCCAATCCTCCAATGAGCTCCATCAGAGATACTACCAGGCATCATGCCTGTATACATTTGTTTTGTTCTTTTTGATTCTTTAGTTTAATTTTTAGTTCAATTTATTATGCATATAGGCTACTGTAATGAAAACTGACATAATAGGTTTATTCAAACGTCAATGATTCAAGAACTTAATATAACCATGTAGAAAATAAACTTCCAAACTATGTAGCAGAGAAAAGACAAATTATTTCTGACAATTTTTTTGAAAGTTCAAAAAATAATGCAGTATTTTGGGAAGAAGTGATTATATATTTTATATTTGCAGACAGTTGTCAAAACCCATAGCCATAGCACTCTTTTTAATCCCATTCTTTCAACCTCTCATTCTCCTCCCTTCCTCCTGGCCCTGTTTATCTTTTTTGCTTCCCTCATGAAAAACATTAAGGCTGTGGAATATCAAATGCTAAATAGAATATGAACCAAAGTTGCATTTCCATGAAATCATCTATGCAACATTTCAGTTTGCAAATTAGCCCTCTGAAAAGTCCATGTAAATGACAATGGCAGTGACTCCTACTTAAAGGAGCTTTTGTGTAGGTCTTCTATGACACAAATGTTATGATGACCAGAGTGATAGAGAAGGGTATGTAAGAGCATATATTGATTTGTGTATAAGAATTTGTGAATGAACCATTTTAGGCAGGCATCTTGAGATATTTCCATTGAGATCCATGTACTAACGTGCTTGAGCCAGGTAGTTGTGTCTGCAGTGAGACAAGTTCATTTCCTCAAGTTTAAAGGAGGACAGTGACTGTTAATATCTCCATATCTCCTTTCCTTCACCTACGGAGAAGATGAAAGGAAGGAAAGAAGAAATGAAGGAGGAAGGGAGGGAGGAGGAGGAGGAAGGAAGGAAGGAAGGAAGGAAGGGAGGGAGGGAGGGAGGGAGGGAATGAGTGAGGGAGGGAGGAAGGAAGGGGAGGGAAAGAAAGAAGAGAGTGGAGAGAGAAAAGACCGGTCTAGGTCAATCTCTCAAGCAGAATCATTCCCCTAATCTATAAAAATCACCTGAAAATTTTATGTAAGATTCATTCATTCAACCCAGTAAACTTAACTGAGTACTTACTATATGTTCGGGACTATCCTATGTGCTTTAATCTGTAACATTATATGTAGTGTGACATATTCCAGAGTTCTGCAAACTTTTTCTGTTAAGGGTAAGGTGGCTTTTTTTTTTTTTTTTTTGGCTTTGCAGGATATATGGTCTCTGTTGCAATCACTCAGCTGTGCCTTTGTAATACAAAAATTACCATAGACAATAGTAAACAAATGAGCATGGCTGTGTTTAAATAAAACTTATTTACAAAACGTGTGGGAAATGGGTTAGGCCCTCAGGCTGTAGTTTGCTGATCTCTGATTGTTCTAATTGGCAGTAATTTGAAATGTTGTCACATCTCTGGATAAAAGATACATCACTTGCATTTAAATTGCTATCATGATGGTGGGTTTTGTGTTTTGTCATTTGGGGATATAGGTTGGATTTTAATGATATATTTAATAAGGAGGTACTTCAAAATGACTTAATTCTGCCTTGGCTTAGTCACTCATTTGGAATTTGAATGCTGGGGGTTCTTTATTTGCAAGGAACAATGAGTGGGAGGCAACAGTGTACTTAGTGATTAATTGGAGTTATAGGGAAGCGGGTGTGGCTCAGTGGATAGAGCCCCCGTTTACCATATGGGAGGCC